>SGJC01001052.1:0-16534 GCA_009887335.1 Henneguya salminicola
GAGTACGTTGGTTACCCGTCATTCTGTAACCGAGCCATAGTAATAATGTTAAATAACATTAAATTCTCAGATTTAATCTTTATTTTTATCTTGCGCGTGTACACCAGTCACCCACTATTCTGCAATTTGGTCGAATGATTTAATAATTTAAAAAAGATCTCATTTTTGTTGAGGATATAATTCCGGATTTGAATATTTTATGTTCATGCTAATAAAACGAGCACTTTTATTACAAAATTAAACTAAAACTAGCTATGGCTACATCTATGCCTTTAACTCATACATAATATATCTCAACATCTTTCTTAACTTCACATCATTAATTACTACTGCCGAAATCTGTTTTTTTTACTCTTGTAGATATTTAACTCATTCAAACAAGATATTTGAGCAAAGATTGTTGCCTTAGTCTGATTTTGAGGACCGCGTGTTTACAAAAACTATACCCTCGTTGTTATCTTCCGTTTTCTTTCATTTCAATCAAAGCACTGTGTTTATCTTTTAAGATATTATGTATCTTGATTTCTGACCAATCTGGTAATTACTTATTCAATTTTTTATTTGATCTTCATGGCAGTATAATATTTTCGAATATGCTACGGAAAATTATTTTATACCACGGTTTTGTTGCAGGAGTATTTCTTTATATAAGAAGGCAAACCAGCTATTTTTCTTTAAATTACTACCGTAAAACTTTAAAAAAATTTTTTAATAATACATTTAAAATTTTCAAAAGATTCCGTAATTTATTAATCAACTTTAATTGTGAGGGGTAAACTCTTGTACTCGAGGGCACACTATTCTTACAGGGCGGGCCCTTAAAAAAGAGCAGCGAGCCTTGATTAACGTACACTAGACATTTAATAGCGGGAAAAATATAAAAATCGTAATGATAAAAACATAATTGTTTTAACTTTCTTGAAACAAAATTTTTTAAATTATCGTTTAATAGCTCAGCCACAACTATAGATATTTTTCCCTAAAAAACCTTTACAAGCTTGATTGCTGTGAATGATGGCAAAGCATAAATTAAATGTTTCTTTTTAAGTGATAAATTTTTAACTAAGTTTAAAAACATCGAGTTTGTGGAAAAGTACGAAATGCATCAATTTTTATGTGTGGCCAGCATTTAAATAGTCAATGTTAATTAAATGATACAGAATTGATAACCAGAGCTTAATAATTGAACCATTTTTTCATGGATTAAATAAATATATCTTTAATGTAAACTTTGAAGGGCCAGCTATTGTCATCTGTTTTAAATCTTGAAATTAATTATTTTATTGAGTGTATGGTATGATGACACCCAAACAATATTTTTTCTACTGAATGCTCCTACCTGTTATTTTTTCAGCTATTTTTTTTGCATGGCCTGTATTTCAATCTTAGGGAGAGCTAGAACCTTGCTTTCATTTATAATAATAATTTATTAGCGTTTCCGATAATTCTAAAATAATTAAATGAATTTGTAAAACATTTATTTTTTTGAATTTTGTTATTAGGAACATTTTCTTTAACACATATTAGGGAAATACGATCAAATAAGTGATTGGATAAGAATAGTGTTAATTTTTTTTCTTAATATATATCTCGAACTGAGTTAAAAGCTATATTTCTATTAGTTCAAGGCTGTTTATAGATTCCTAAATAAATATTTCGTGAAGTAAATTTTTGTGAAAAAGTAAAAATACCTTAGTTTTGTCTTCTCTTTTAATGACCG
The DNA here is from genome assembly GCA_009887335.1 of Henneguya salminicola. Taxonomy (NCBI): domain Eukaryota; kingdom Metazoa; phylum Cnidaria; class Myxozoa; order Bivalvulida; family Myxobolidae; genus Henneguya; species Henneguya salminicola. The sequence continues at coordinate 1,721 of SGJC01001052.1, forward strand.
TAGTCAGTGTAGTAGAATTTCCGCAAATATTTCATTTTTATGATACTGATTTTTATATCTTGTTATTTCATCGATAAGGAATTAATTAATAATTTATTTTTAAAAATTTGCATTACTTTTCTCCACAGCAATTTTTTTTATAAAAGAAAACGCGTATACATAATATTTGCATCAAGTTATTCATAATAGTATTAAAATAAAAAACAGATATAAGTAAAAAATTTAATGTCTGAAATACTTCGGAATAACTCAATCGATTAATATAATTTAAGTTTCTAGAATTATTGAAAAATATTAAAAGCCATATTTTGAAGTTGTGTCGCCAGTATTCCAAAAAAGAATCTTCCCTCTCTTAAAATTGAGAAAAAGTAAAAGAACTTTGTGCGTATGGAACATTCTCTCGCCTCAAGCTCTGCAACAAACTAAAAATGTGCGTTAAAACTGGTTGAAAAGCGTGGCATATAATTAAAAATATCGATTGGGGAATTGGCTAAATAGTGTGTGCCAAATTAAGTAAACGTGCAACATAACAAGCTGGAAAATTTGTAAAAAATTTTTTTATTATAAATTTCTTCAAACGAATAGACATAAACCACTTAACTTAATTATGCAATAAATAGACCCATATGAGCAAGGCTTCAACTTATGAACATAAAAATATCGAGAGTTTGCATCTCTCATGACAAGGGATCTCGCTGTAAGAATTTGGCAGGATAACACAAAATTACTGAAAAAAAGTTTTTCATTGTGACGATATCCATTTTTGCGTGAGGAAAAATTTTTATCAGAACATATAGCAGAAAAATAGATAAATAAAAGTCAGGACATTGATTATAAAATAGACACCTTCGAGGAAATCGTGTTTGGACGTTATTAAAATTAGTTAAAATTCAACAAACTTTATACACCAATTAAAGCACTATTCTGCGTAGAAAAATAAAACAAGGTTTTCCTCCACATATTCTTGCAACAAAATCAGAAAGAAAAAAAACCTAATTTTTTCATGAAATAATGGATTGAGAAAATATTCGTTCTAGAAGTGAAAGGATATAATAAGCAAAAAGCGTTGTCATTTAAGTCAGTTTAAATTTATATGAGGCCGCTATCCCTCTGCACACGATATTTTCTACAAAAAATAATATGTAGAGGTTAAACTCTTATCTTCTAAACTACTCCAAAATCGTCCAACATCTAGATTAATGCCCCTCTGGGTAATAAATAAAAATATATCCGGCCTTTTTTTTATGTCATTTAATCTGCCCTTGATCCACAGCCCAATCTAAATCCAATAAAATAGCAAAAATTGTTGACGAATTAATTTGTAATACAATTGCGAAAGATAAACTTTAGCAGTTAATAAATTCAAATCGAGATAATTAGCGAAAAGAAATATTGTCAGGTTCTAAGGCTTATACGATATTGATAGAAGAATCAATTTAATAATTGAAGTAGCGATGTAAGGTAGAGGCTAAGAATGTATTTTATGTGCGACGATGACATGGAAGATCATGTGGAAGGCCTTAAATTAGAGCTAATAAATGAATCGTTTTAATCATTTTTTTAAGTAACCATTTTCGATGAATAAAAAAGTGAAGATTGAAAAATAACATAAAACATATGATGCAAGAATTTCTGAAGTTTCTTCCAGTTGCATAAACGCATAAAAACATAATTACGAAATGCGGTTGTCATTTGAATTCAATGCTTGTGGCCCTCATATAATAAACGATAATTTATATACTCAGAATCCAATTTACATGATATAACACGAAAGAAAAATAAACACTTTCAGATTGGGGTTTTTCAACAAAATTGTGAGGAATCATGAAATGAAGTGAGTTTATAGCGTTTCCCATCTTTTCGTTGTTTACTTTTTTATTGCTTTTAATTACATTTGTAGTAAATCAAGTTATATTATCAACAGAACTCAGATTAAATATAAATTCGTACATTCTGGATTTGAAATATATTTACAGCTATTATTATATAAATTCTTTTGCATAAAAAACGTTATTATATTCTAAAATTAAATTTAGAAAACAACATTTATCTTGAAGATACACCTTAGGAAATTATACAGGGTTCGCTTCTATCCATGAAAAGTATATGAAATAATAATCCGTTTATAATAGGTCCTATTACACATAAAAAAATAAAATATTATAGAATACATTCTAGCTATCCTCGCCTCCAAATTAAAATATATTCTAAAAAAATACAGAAATTTATTCGTAATTTGTAAATTAAAATCATATTTTTTTATTTATCTCAACATTTATATAAGATAGAAATCACATAAGGAATTTTTTAACTGTGGGAAAATGTTTCATTGTTACGCGATGAAAGAGAAAATAAATGAGGTGTTATTAATAGATAATTGAACGCCATTTTATCACTATTTTTCCATGATTCATAAATATAAGCTTTCCTAAAGTATTTTACGGTTCAATCCATTAGATTTTACAAAAGTTTTTCAGTATATTATTTAGATTACATACGTACATATTTAGATTTAGGAAATTCATAAAACTTTACTGTTAATACCCAGTAAATAAAATTAATTTTTTTAAATATAAAAATTATAATATTCCTGTTATAATATAAAAACCTAAATAAAATTGTTAAAACCCCCCAAATATATAAAAGAGAGTATAAATATAAATTTATTAAAAAGAAGCATCTCACTTTTCCCAATATTAAATCTTTTTCCTCAACGTGATGAATAAACCCTCTCTAATGTCTTAGTTGGAGCATGCTACCGTCATAGAGGCACTGCACGCAAGACTCTATGTTGACGCGCAGAAAGGGGGAGGTGGTTAACTATTTATTACCTCTAACGAGGTCCAATGCCCCGTATATGGACTCTTGGGGAACGTTCCAAAGTAGCTTCCTTGCTACTTTTAATTAGAAATTAGGGCTGTGAAATATTGGCCGCATCACAGTGCTTGGCTAAATTATTTTAAAAACAAGAGCCCCCCTCTTCCAAATGCCAAAAACAATTCTTATATTGGTCGGCTATCATCCAGGCAGAATACTTAATGTTAATCTGCAATTCTCAACAGTTGTAAAATTAAATTTTCAAAGATTGGCAGAACCGAATATTAGTCGTATTCGTAATTAAAACTTAATTATATATTTATTATGTGTGAATTATGGTTTTGACTGAAATATTGTTTCCAACAACTTTAGATGGATTGTTTATTATTTCTATCTTAAAGAACTTGAATTAAATACTGTGAAGCGGTCAGAGCCACAAATATCCAGTTTGGATTAAAGTGTATGGTAAGCAATAATGAGAAATTTATACGACAAAATAATTTCATCGTAATCCTTCATTCTTAAAGAAAAGAAGAATGGGGAGAGATTTAGTGAGTGTGGCTTCTGGTAAGCTACTGCCAAACACTTTAACTTTTTATCTAACTGTAAGTGAGCTAACGCAACCTGAGAGATTATGTAGCTCTTCTAAAAAGAGACCAACTTGTTTTACTCAACAAGTTAATAAAAAAATCTGGAAAATCAAGTTCAAGATAGAAAATTGCTAGAGGAGCTAAAATTTACCACATCTCCATTTGATTAACCTGCAAATTTTTGCATGATTGTATTATAATTTACGATTTTTTATTTTTTCAAATATATTTAATGTTTATCTTAATAAAATTCTCAGAGTTAGTGTAAAAAAAAGTAATTAATAAATAGTATTATCGGATAGTGTACATCTTCTCTCTTCCCAGGTTTGGTTAGCTTATGAAAATGATGTTGCACTTAATTTAAGTATCGGGAAAATACACACCAATGTAGATGTAAGGCACACAAGTTATAACATGTCGGGTTCTTTTTGTTGCCAATATTGCAAAACTTTCTCCGCCACCTCAGCCGGGCATCAAGATAGAACGGTAGTCCGTTTCCGACCCAGCTGATGCCTATATTTTAGAAATAAATCATCAGAAATACATGTATCCGTATTTACCTAATTTTATTTTGACTGTGGTTCTAATTTTTCATCAATTTGCAAAGTTTCTTCCTTTTTAATCCTTTTTTTTTAAATTTTTGATGTATTTTGATTTTAATTGTTCAGAAACTAACACATACTTGTTTTTCAAGCGATACTGCTTGCTGCTTCTAAAATCGAGCAATCATTTTAGTGTCAGTTCTCAAATAATTAAGATTTAGGCGTTGTTTAAATTGGATTGAAAAAAATAAGATAGAAAGTAGGGAACTTATCTGCAGAAAGAATTTATGTTTTAATGCCAAACTGCACAAGAACGCTGATTACTTTCTCATAAAGATCATCGTGGAAGTCGAAAAATTATATTAATATGTGCATCAGGGGTTAAAGTTCCCAGTTTTATTTTTTTTTACTTACAGAATGTAGAATCATTAGAACACTGTTCTAACGCATACTCTCCTTACTTTAATGTTTTATCAAGTTTTTGGGTATATATTTGTTCGTTTTGAAAATGTAAACAAGTCTATGCATGTGGTAATTTGAGAATAAACCTTGACAGGATATCCGTGATCTGAATTATTATAAAATGATAGTTTAAGTCTTTGGGGACGAACAACATTTGAATTATGTTGTGAACGCCAAATTCAAATTTCTTAGCGAAACGGTTAGTTCATATTTGTTGACTTGTCTGTACTAAATATGTTTCCTTCATTGTTCCAAAAGCACTAAAATTTGGTATGTAAAGCTTTTAATATATTGCGGTATGTTTTTTCATCATCTAATTCTTTTGTCCTTATGTTCCAATCCATATTCCACGTCCTGTATATTAAATGCACGGTTTAGGTTATATATTGTTAATTTGTAAAAGAATGGGCCAATCCATGCTCTTTAATTCTATCATTTATTTTCAATTTTAACCTTTAAAGCAATTTTTGAACAATAATATAAAATCCTGGCCTTCTATATACTAAATGATCCTATATCTTTATCGTAAATTTTGATGGTTTTATCAACGAACTGTAATTTTACCAAGCAAGAAACTATTTTGTGAGATACTTCTCACATAAAATCTGGCTTATCCGTAAGTTTTGTGTTCTTTGCAGTCGCTGATTTTTTTGTTTAGCAACTCTGATGATGTAAAATTAAACTCTTGCTTTCATCTTGTTATTGGGCTTTTAAAATTGTAATGTTGACACTACATTTAACGTATGTAACTTTATAACCATCATCAGCCACTAATAAAAACGGATTCCAAACGTCCGTTTTTTTCCTTAAAATTTCTCTCACCTAATCTGTTTAATTTTTGAAAAGCAGTTTTGTCCGTTTTTTCCTTCAAATTTCTCTCGCCTAATCTGTTTAATTTTTGAAAAGGAGTTTTGTACGTTCATTCCTTCAAATTTCTCTCGCCTAATCTGTTTAATTTTTGAAAAGGAGTTTTGTCCGTTCATTCCTTCAAATTTCTCTCACCCAATCTGTTTAATTTTTGAAAAGTAGTTTTGTCCGTTTTAGGCTTTAAAATATACAAATAGATGTTGAGGTGTTTATCGAAATAAAAATTGACTTTATCTTATAGTTTAAGCAAACTGAATTGTAATAAATAAGTTATGGTGAAGTTTTATTAAAATAGATTCTACGAATGTAATAAAAATTACGGTATTATAATTAATAAACAATATTTGTATCAAAATATAAACCTTAAAAAAAATTTTTATTGAAATTTTAGCGTTTTATTTAAGGGGTTAAGAGGGATATTCCTAATGGTCGATATGTCAAATCCTCGTGTATAAAAATTACTAATTAAAAAGAAACAATGGCTCGCTGTGCTTTTTTTTCCGTCGTAGCTAATAAAAAAAATTTTAAGCATATTATTATGTTCCTCATTAAATGAATCACAGATGCCCGACAATAGGGTATAAAATAACAGAAAACATTTTATTCTTTTTTTAAATAAGATTCCTTTTATTTATATATTTTAGTGTTTAAGAATAATTAAAAATATTGGGAATAGTCTCCATCTCTCGTACTTCGGCAGCACTGGTTGGAGGCCTGCCAATACCCTTGGTGTTCCCGTCCGCGCACTCTTATCGTTCAAACACAAATTTAATTTTTAGGCTTGTAATGTTTATCCTCAATTAGAGATATAATTCGTTTAACGATATTTAAGTGGATAAATACAGATTGATCGATAAGAATAAATAATTAGATTATATTATGATTTTTTCCTGGTTTTGTTAAAAGGAATCCCGTTAAAACAATAATGTTATATTAATTCACAAAATATGTAATTAAATATTTATAGCCGGTGTTCAAATATTACATTCAGGAAGTATATCAATAATTTATTGTTTGGATATCGAATATACACCAAAGTTAGGCCCAGATATGTTATAGAAGCTGTTGAGAAATTTTAATTATTTTATATAAACTCAATCATGTTATTTTTATTGAATTATTAAAATTCTCAATAAATGCTAATAATAATTAAAAAAACTCATTAAAATTTTAAAAGATGTAGTTTTAGATCGTAAATATACATATTTGTACAATTTGTGTGAATTCGATACTAGTACTGTTTTGTATATGTTACCATCCCTTTTTATTTTCAAATCTTACAATTTCATGGTTTTTATACCCTAATTGAAAATATTTCTTAAAATTAACTTATTGCGTTATTAATAAATAAATAAAAAATTTATTATATTCAAACAAAAAATTTCTCGATGGAAGTTAATTTAATAAACAAAAACAGAATTACCCCTTTCTTCTTGAAACAACTACAAAAAAAGGAGAGAGGTTAAGGATGGATCTAAAATCAAGAACTTTATTTTTTTTAAGTTGGCTTGATCTTTTGGAAATAATATATTTTGGTAGTTTTGTAAGGCAAAGACTAATACATTTTAATTCATTTCAATTTGGTAGAATTAAATAATAATATGATCGTTGAAAAAGAGACTGGTTAGTATTTTATTATATTTCTTCTTTTATTTTAATTTTATCATTTTATATTTCCAGATATAAATTTTAGGCAATGTAATATTAATCGAAATAAAATAAGGTCCTCCTTAAAAAAATATTTGGAAACATAACCGTGTAGGTCCCATAAACAGGTATCTGATGATTTGACATACCGAAATATTATCATCGATTTTTTAATTTAAAGCTTTCGGAATAAGATGCAATTAAATGTAAAAAATATTCAAAATTTGTTTGATTTTAAAATTGCCAAGGGAAACATTATTTTTCATTATTTTGAATAGAATTCAAAATTTTAGCAGCTAATCAATCGTATTTATTTTGTGTCGTGAAAATTTTAAAAGAAATAAGGACTAATTAAATATATTTATACATATGGCAAATAGTTTCTTGTAATAATTTCATTTATTTTTATTGATTCCATGTGTTAAATCTTATTAGTCAATTTAAAGATGGGTTTTTATGTCTCCCAGTTGGCGTTAGTTAACAGCCAGATCGATTTCACTGCCTCGACGTGGGGGCTTAGATTGTGGTCTTATTCACCAATGTTTTAACTAAATATCTCTTCTTTATGAACGTCCTACAACAATTCTATTAGACAGGGAGATTTTTCTAACTAAAATTATTTATAGAAAGTGAAATACAGACGTAAATTTGTACCAAATCCTTTCAAAATTCTTATAATTAATAAACTAAGCGTCATTTAGTTTATTTAATCGTTTAAAGCTCGATATTTTATAGAATTATTATTGGCATCCCATTGCTTCTAAATTTATGATAATAAGATATTGAATTTTTTTCGATCCCCTTATATAAATATACACACATGCATTTTTTTGTATTTTTTAATCATTTATTATTTTTTTAGTATACCTATAACAGTTTTACAAAGGATGTCGTATGAAACACTACCTATGTTACTATACTGGTTTCCTTAAAGGGTTTAAATAAAAGATTCATTATAATTGTGAGAAAAACTAATTAGGATCAGATTGTAAATTTTTGAATATTTATAACCATTTAAATGAAATATATTGTTTGAATTATTGTAAGACTAAAAAATTAAGCAATTTATCTATTATTTTAATTATTTGAACTGTAAAAATTCCATTAAAGGAAATAATAACACAAAATAAAATCTTAATCGGGCGATTGAAACATAATTGATCACGTAAGAGGAGTTTCGCTATTTTGTATTTTGAGTGTAAGCTTTTGGCGCCCATCCTTCTGTAACCTTGCCCTAATTTTTTTATATCTAATGCAGGTTTGCAAGAAATTAATGAATGTCGAGAATTTTAATCATATATTTAAACCAATCAACCATTTATAACAGTCATTTAGGTTATCGCGCATGTCGAAAGTATAAAATATAATCAATTTTTCCGAATGTTTCTTCAATCTTTATGCAAAAAAATTTTATAATCCAGTTAATTTAAATTTTATTTTAAAAACACGCCTAAGAAAAGTAGCGCGTGATGAATATGTAATTCTTGCCTTTTTCTCCTGTCTGCCCCATCCGCATAATTATTTTTGTATTTTTAATTTTGGTCTAAAAAAAGTTCCGAATTGAATTAATAGAATTTCCCCCAACATTACAATCATATTGATTTTTTCTTTAAAAAGTCAGTCTTCAACTCCAAAGATGCAGGCTGATTTGATTAAAAATGAAATCTAAATGATCTCTAGATATTTATAATTTACTGAAATCTTTTAATATAACCCTAGACTGAGAGGCAAAAATAATATTTGATTTAAATAACATAGGTGATGTTCCCTGAGGGGATTCCACAAATAGCCACAGGATTAAGTTTAAAAATTTTAGTTCCGCCTCTTAATATTAATTCAATTAAAAATACATCTTATGACATGTATGGGCTATAAACAATATATAACGAGGGGTTCAAGCTTCCAAGAGATTGATCATCCAGTTTTACAGCGGTTGTTTTAAAAAAAAGCTATCATCTCCTTAGGTATAAGTGAACCTCGTATTTACGGTGCATTGATAAAATAATAATGAAGCTAATTTAACAATTTTATAAAATATTATCACAATAATATTATAATAATGTTCTGCCCCAATTTGTGTCTCATGTGGATCAAGCATACTTTCCAGACATGCAAAAGATGAAGAAGTACTAAAATACTTTGCATGAAAAGCTCCTCAATTTTTTTAACAGCATTTTTTGATAAAAATATACTTTTTGTTTTTATGATTATGGAATTGGTCAATTATTAGTTTGCAAAAGTAAACGATGTTCGCCTTAATAGAAAAACAGGTCCTTTATCCGCTACCATAACCCAATATTTAAAATATTTCCGGAAAGTAGTGTCGTTTAGTCTTGATTTTAAAAAAAAATTGTGATTGCGAGGATAAGATTACAGTAGAAATCGGTGAAGCCAAGCTTAGAAACACACAAATACACCGTAAATGGTTGATGGCCCATTGGGAGTGTTGAGAGAAACCTGAAATAAATTTGGTCTGGTTTAGGTCCTCGACCGTACTGCCAGCCACAACACGCCTAAATATTATTTTATAATATGTAAAACTTGACTCTACTTTTTAAATTGATTGCTTTAAATGTTACCATAAGCTCGAAGATAATTTCCAACATTTAACAGTAATGCCTTCAGTTGAATTCGGGGATACAAATTCGGATTCTTGTGTTAATATAATCGAGGAAACCTAGAATGATTGTAAAATACAAATTTCTACTTTAAATTGAACCTAATCATAAAAGGATAGAAGTGAATTAATATCAGATGAGACCGACGATCGTCTTAGAGAATTCAAGGGAAGAACAAACAACCAAGCGAATTCATTGAGTGAATTTATTAATTATTTTAAAGGCGGTCAATCTTTATGAATTTCTTATATTTATACAATTTATGTTTCAAAATAAAAATTGTCAATAAAATGTTATTGATACCCCTCAAGGGAGGAGGTGAGTAAAACTAAATTACAACCAAAACTATATTATATTTACTATTTCTTCAAATACTTAAAATGATGGACGTTGTCTTTATCTTGCAATTATGAAAAACCTAGATGTTACTGTTAATGGTCCTTTATTTGAATCGAGGGATTCTTTCATTGCAGTCAAATTCACTTCTTTTTCTAATAATGATAACTTTAATAGCGATATTTCTACTCCCTATACTAATTTAAAAAAAAAAAATATAAAAGAAAAAAAAGGAAATTGATTTTTCATCCATGCTCGTTGTCATTTCTTTTTTTTCCAATTCCATTTATTTTCACAATTAGAAATAGCTGCCTTGTCTCGCGATCTGTTGTGTTTAAAAATATTTATAGGCAAAAAATGGAGAATAAAAAATTGTCCTGAAAGGAGATTTCTATATGATAGAAGATAAATTTTTTAAATTGACTTTAGTCCAAGAGAGAGACCCTCATTTCAACACTTATAAATTAAATTTTACATATACACTAAACCGCAACAGCAGCCATAAACGACATATAGCTAACGTTGGGGTATACCCCGAGACCATTAAGTTATTCTTATTTACTATTTTATTTCTGATTATTTCCAAATATATTGAAATATAACCGTTTAGGATTGTGTAGTTTCTTATAATATTAATTAAATGATCCCAATCATAATTAATAAAAGCAGATAGCCACATGTTTCGAATAATCTGTGGGCTTCTGCTTCTTTTTTTGAGATTGAATATTTCTGAAGTTTTTCACAATAAATTTTATCAACAATCTTCAATATACACAAGCGTTCCAAGGCGGTGTCTGAAGATAAAAGGGATCACAATTTTTCATAAAATTTTATCTAATTCTTGTTAATAACTGGGAAAATTCTTTAAACCAAATAAAATAACAAGTTAACACCAAATTAATTTAAATAATAAATTTGAGCCTTTATCGCAAGAGGCCATAAACAACGAAAGGAAAAGTATGAGGATTAAAGCTGCGCAAGGTTCTAAAAATAATAAACGAGATTTCTGGCGCTTTGCAGGGAAAAATCTTTAACTCCACCTTTAACACACAAGCTACTTGTTAAATAAACAAGGGGCCAATATTATCGTCGCCAATTTAAACAAAGAATAAGCTATTTTTTTAAATTTATATTTAGATCTCTATTCGGATAATATACTAACTTAAATCTCAACATTGGTAAGACTCAGAATCTAATAACACGATATGTATTTGCCGCTGTTAGTAAATTAGATTAAAATAAGGCTAGCAGTTTAGATGGATTTCTGATAGAATTGCTTAAAGTCTGTCTCCTATGATGGTAAGCCTTCTAATTTATATTATAACGGCTCGAACAAGTTATAAAGGTGCGAAAAAAACTATGGCTTTGGGTCATTTTTCTTTTTGAAATTTGCAAATGACGCTCTCTTTCTGGTTTAAAAAACATTCACGTGCTTTTTTGATTTCTGCTAAGCTTTTTTTCTTGTTTCCTATAGAATTATTTTTGATAAACTCAGTAAAATAAGAATGTATGTTAAGTTAGTAAGTTTGATACGTTCTTTTTACTCTACCTATAGTTCGTGTCAAAATACCTTGTTAAAATTTTTGTTTTAATTTTTTAAATATTTTCGAATATATGGACAAGATTCCTCTGTTTCACCAACTTCATTTAATTTATTAATTAACGATATTTTTATGAGATGGATTCTTTAGGCGAGAAGCGACCAAAGTTTTTATTTTTTAATTCTGGCTATACAGTTAATTTAATGCAGTCGACCTTATAATTTTCTTTGAAACCAAGGAAAATATAAATTTAATGTTAAGCAATCTGAAAAAATTCGTCTAATAATTACACAATGAATATTTAATCGCTCTAAATGTGGTGTATTGACATTTAACGCGAATGAAGAGGTCTCTGATCATTTTTATATTGGTTGCAACAAAATTCGTACAGTTAAGAGATATATCTACTTTGCATGAACAATTAATTCAGATTTAAACGTTAACTGTGTAATCAAACATCGGAAAATATAGGAAATAGAATCTTAAGTATTATTAAATGTTTTTGATATTAATATAATATTTCCATTAGGTTAAAAATTAATATGATTGATAACATACTCATTTATGTTCTATATGGCTAGAATAATGTATAATATGTTTTAAGCACTCTTAAAAAACTGTGGTGGAGGCTTAGAATTTATAATAACATCGAAAGAATGACAAGTTGGGATTCTCTTAGGAGAGATTATAATTTTAGCTATTGGTGTCTTAATTACTTTTAGCCGAACCCAGTCTTTCATTAAATACTAAAATTTGAATTCTTACATGTGATATTATTAAATTTTTTTTTAAAAGTACCAAAAAAGCATGGGTTACAGATACATTGTACGTTTAACCGTTTTTTATAATGAAATCGGATAAAATTTTTGAATTATGTACCTACCAAAAACAGTGCAGATATTAAATCGTTTTTTTTAAATAAAATAATTTTTTCCTCACTTGAAGCACCCAATACATATAATTATACAAATACTGTAAGAACAGAAATCAGTATTTAAATTAATGTTTTTTGACGGATGGAATAGTCTTTATAAAAACAGCCCACAATTAAACTCTAGATTCAATTTTCTCTTCAAACGTATAGTTGATGGGTTAAGAATAAAAAATGTTTTTTTGCCAACTCCACTTATAGAAATTATTATTGTTGTTCAAATAATTGTATTTTTTGTAAGAACGATATTAATGATAATATTTCTCATTGTTTAATAGATTTTCATATTTTGATAATATTCTTAATTTATATCTTCATGATTTTTATAATTCTAAATGAGTGAGCTCATTCTTTGTTTAAATTATTTTGTTTTAAAGGCTTCGAAGGAGAGAGAAACAATTTGCCAAGGCCCTAAAATAAAGTTTATTAAATTATGTTCTCACATTTAAAATTTTTATTGTAATAGACTCAGAAAATTCATTCGAAAACTCGTGTCCAAATGATAGGGTAATTTTCTCTAATTTAAAGGTGAGGAATGGATAAATTTTAGCTCTTATTCCTGTCTGGGCCTAGCAACCCTCAGCAAAACAGCCATCATAAGTTTTGTCTATACTTGTTATAAAAATAAAAAAAAGGCTGGCAGCTGCTTCTATATTTCAATCATTTTATTTACGTGCTAATACCAACAATGACTGCCAGGGCCAGAATCTGCATACAAAAGTTCGTTAGGGAAAGTTAATAGATATAAGATTTTCCCTGCGCTAAAGTATTTTGGTAGTATTTTTACATCGAACTATAAAACGTGTAGAAAAAAGTTATGAGAAAGATAAAGAATTTACAAGTTATTAGATTCTGAAATAAGATAGAAAATTATAGAAATATTTATTATTGTGATAAGAGACCTCATTTTTTTAAAAGGATCTCCTCTTAGGTTATGCTTTTTAAGATGAGGAAAAAATCTTGAAATAAAAAAAATGTGCAATATTTGTTTTTTATTTGTAAATAACGATTTTTTCTGAAAAGTTAATATCCGTCATAATATGATAATGGCAGAAATGAAAAGATCTATATAATTTTAATATTGAATACACATGCAAGTATGCCAATTATATATCTGTCTTTTTGGATGCACATGAACTAACTAAATAATTGATTTATGATTGTCATTGACAAGATTGATAAGAACATTTATACTTTTTAACGATTATACCACATATAATTTAGATATTTAACAACCAAACAAAATTTCATATTCGGTAAAATAAAAAAACATAAAGGTGTTCATAAACTCTTCAACCAATCATGGCTTATAGAGTTTGAAATCAAAATATTGACTAGGATCTGTATAAATAAATTCATAATCATACTTTTGTATCCGGTTTTGTGGTAAGACGTGTTAGAACGGGAAAAATAAGAATTGCGCCAAATGGAATTATATTTGCGCGTTAAAAAGGGTGAGGATTAGGATTGCGTTGCAATTTCAAAATTTAATATTCAGAACAGTAATGCAAGAATTTATGTCTAACATTCTTTATTAAAATTAAACAAAATAAAAGCGTAAACAGCAATAAGATGAGAAGGATGAAACTTAGCAAAAGGAGAGGCCGATTGTAAATTCGTTGCACCAAAACGGACATTTGGTTACACTCTTCCCCTCATCAGTTCGTGTAAATTTAATTTCCTAGAGAAAATCAAATTTTACAACCATCCCACTAACTAAGAGTTTTTTCTAATTTGTGAGAAACCCTAAGGAGAGTATAGAGAGAAATAATTGATGTCTTATACTTTATTTTTTAATTTAAGGAGGCAAAGTACAATAGTCAATGAAGCGCCGTTTAAGGAACACTAGGCAGAGGAATTGATGATACAAACTATTAATAATTTGAGAGATTCAATTTAAGTAAGAAAGCTTTCGATCGATGTTAATTAGTCAATTTCTCTCCGAAGTTTGTTATGAGCATTTGCCTCATTTAGCTAAAGCATTACGGGCATATGATTTGCGTTATCTGAAAACACTCCAAATAAACCATGTGTGTCATATATTTTCAATACATTTAAAAAGGGCCATTGATATTGAATCGCCGTATTTTCGCGTCTACAGTCCGCATTTTCCATTGATTTTGAAAAAAAATGTGTATAATCCGTACCTCTATTTTGTCCGCATTTTTCATGGATTCTGAAATAAGCGAACTAAATTTTCCGCATTCAAGTTGCCCAGCCAAAAATCGTTTACTGCTGAGTTTAAAATACGAGTTTGCACATATGCGTAAAAGAATGGCAATCGCGCAGCGGCAAACAAATTTTCAGTCGAGGAAAAATTTGTCCAGGTTTGGCCAAAAACGAAATAATCTTTATCGAAGCTGGATCCTAAGAAAAGAGCATGTCGTGGAAAGCCAGCTAAATGGCCAGGACTGGACACTAGTTTTGGCAATTAAATCCGTCATCAGCAAATAGACCAATCTC
>SGJC01001053.1:0-10010 GCA_009887335.1 Henneguya salminicola
GTGCGCAATTTTCACCCATTCGAGAATCGGATCATCTTTACAATAATAGCCCCCCGCATTTTGCGGCGCCGTAAAGAGGGGGCTATTATTGTAAAGTTCAACCTAAGAATCAAATGTATAATTTATCCGTTCATAAAAATCAATTTAACTTCTAGAAATAAATAAGAATTAATTTTGAATGGTAAATATTGCAACTAAAAGAATATCATCTATTTTCCACATCCGCACGATTTTATGAGAAAATAAATATTTTTACCTAATATGATATATTTTACAAAGATACAGATGAAACTTTCGAATAAATTTACAAAAGAATTATCCCAACTTTTATTGAACTGAAAAAATGTTTTATAAAATTGAACAGATGATACTTCTGCTAATTTTTAAAATAAATACCATGAGTCAACATTTGGATTTAAAGTGAATAATAATTTAATCTGAGATAATTTTTACTGTGGTCTCAAAACTGTAAAATATGCAATTATAAATTTTGCTCGAAGTTCAAAATTTGACTTCCCTAATCTATTCACATATTAGTAATAATATCATGATGACAGAATAATTAAAATTATAGTTTGAATTTATTCGTCTAAAATACCAAAATATGTTGAAATATGATCTCCCAACGTGCTTGTCCAACGTTTAACTGATAAACACTAAATCTAAACACGTTCGGCAATAAAAACATATATTTTTAATTTTATTATAAAATAATTTTGAAACATAAAACTAAAATCAACGCGACACAAGTTTGTAAGTCTGGATTTAAATTATAATAAGATCAGTTTCCAGAATTATATATTTATTTTATAAAAAAAAAGGACATAAATCACAAACTAAATAACTATTTTCAATTAAAGTGATTGTTTTACTTGTCTACAGTTTCATCAAACAATGAGAACTATAAAGAAAATATAGGAAAAATGAGTTCGGGATAAAGAGGATAGGTTTTCATTAAATTTAAAAATTAAGAACAGCATTTTGGTAGAGCTGACGTTATCCTCAACAATTTACGATAACGGCGTGTATCATTTTTAAAATTTTTTGCTTTCTTTTGACCGCTAAATTTTACAAACATTTGCAAAATATGATTACGATAAATTCTGTGTTTTTTAGCATATTTTTATAAATTTAATAAATGTAACATAATGGTTATTTCTGTTCTTTTGTTACATGCTACCTTATAATTCCACTTTTTAATCTATTAACTCCATCTTGGTACTAACCAAAATAGCGGCAACGGATTTTTATATAAGTTCTAGGATGTGGCAGTCTTTACTGTTCAAGAGGCGATTCCCTTTACCCTAACAATTCTTGCGCGTTCTTTCATTTTTTATAATATCGATATTATAATTAACATAAAAAAAATATTTGAATTCGTATATCACAAAATGTTTGGTAAAATTGAAGAATTGTGTCTCAGATTACGCAGTCGTTTTTACAACACCATTTTTTAATCAAAAGGGACTCTAAACCCTTTATCCTCCAAAGAAACCCGATTTAGGTTTATTTATGTTCGGACAATTAAACAATGCAAAATTGTAGGGTTATTTAATACATGCGCAGTGTTGAAGATTTTTGGTGGATTTCTCAACAGCATCCATCATTACTAATTTTATTTTAAACTAGGACAAACACTAATGATAAAATTTTTGTTGATAATTTTATTAGTCTCTCTTATTGCAATATCAAGGATTAATATTCCTTCCTAAGGCATAAACTAACTGCCCTTTGCGTTGTCCTCAGCAGCGCAATCAGAATTTACAAGTTTATTTACAAAGGGGAAAATATTTTCCCTTCACACAATTTAAAAATTTTTTAAATTAAAAAAACAATTTAGGAAACATATTGAAAGGAAAAAACTGCTTTACATTTAAAAAAGATTTATTGCCTTTTAAAATAAATTAATATTGCTACAGTTTTGTTTTACATAAGTGTTTAACGTGACAAACTTAATTACACTGAACCCTCGCTATAACGCGGTTGGATAAAGAGCGGATTCGGTTATAACGCGGGATGGATCTTGGATCCCATAGCAAAAATAAAAATATGTATTATGAACAATTTCATTGTTAACACGCTGATACTCTATCCACTATACATGTACTATGTCGGTTGGTACACCAATTGTAATTGTACACAAAAATATTCAGTTACAAGCTCTTTCATAGCTAATCTAATATTTTATTTTATTCTTCACACAAAATAATTATTTTCTCGGTTTAAATAAAAAAAAAATTTTTAATATTGATTTTTTTGTTTGAAATCCCCACGCTGTTGAAACAAAATGGCGGACTGAAACTAAGAACTGTGTGCGTTTTTTCAGCTGGACATCACATGATCGATCTTTTCTCAAAGTTTCATGATAAAATGGGTTATAACAACAATAATTATTAATTATTCACTGGACCCTCGTTATAACGCGGATTCGGAAGTAGCGCGGATCCTACCATGGATCCGAGAAACAGCGTTATAACGAGGGTCCAGTGTACCATAAATAAAACTTGGGATCACTGCTACCTAATATAAAAACACAGTTTTGTAGTGTGAATATTGTTGGCAAGCCAACAGTATTCAATTGTGTTTTTTTTTATATTTTTAGGACTCGCTGTTCAGCCAAAAACGATTGCAAAATTATCTAAGAAATAGGTGAAAGATATTTTAGTCTCTTGAATAATTTGTTCGTTCTTTTGAGAAATTCGTTGAAATTTACAACATTGTCAGTTTAATTATTTTTGCTTTAATTAAAAATTAAAAAAAAATTGATTTGCTGTGTTTATTGATTTTGATATAAAGAGAGTTAAAAAATACACTGAAAATTTTTTACTTATATCAGATGAATTTCAGAGACCACTGACATAAGTCCGGTTTTATTTTTAATATTTGAAGATATCTTTATTAAGTATTAGATATTTATATTTGCTGGTAAATATTCATGCCCCATTTACATTAAAATCTAAATCACAAAATTAAATAGTTACTATATTGTATGTATGATTTAATTCAATTTTACAAAGCTTCTTTAATCAAAGTTATTACATGGAATAAGAAAAATTTGGCCGATTTATATTAATGGGTTAATTATACACTATTCATTAAACCGCAAGTATTATATTTATATATCAAAGAAATTTAATAAGGTAAGATGTAAGAAATTTGTTTGAGATGCTCTAAAAAAGGAATACTTTAGTATCTTTCAACCAAATTTGATAGATGCCTGTTAATCTGTTGATATGTTACTCTGCGTGTAATATTATTTGTTGACCCATAAACAGCTCGATCGAATTTTTTATCAGACATAGATTGTTATTTTTTTGAGAAAATCGACTAATTTATATGTATTTGAGGGATCGGAACCTACCATGCTCAAAGACTCGACACCATCCTATCCTTTAATAATTTGTGTGGTGCGAACCATTCTAAACTCGTCTATATTTATTCAAAAGATAAATTTGAAATAGGGGCCTTGATCTGCCTTCTATATCGATAAGTTCAATGAAGGTATCTTTAAAATACTTAAGTAGAGGTAGTACGACCAATCCTACCACCTCTAGATCAATTTCAGCATCAAGTAGAGCACAATAAACCAAAGTTAGTGTTTCATCATAAATGCACATAAAAAGATTGTTTAAACATGTATTCGAGCTTGTTCGTATTATTTGTATTTGATGTTTCTGTTCGTTAAATGCCTAACTAAATCCAATGAGATAAATTTAGAGAAACAAACAAATAGAATCTGGCAAACAAGTTGCAGCATTTAAAAGTATTTATTGCCCAATTTTCGATAAGATTTAGTCATCTTGTTACTCCTTAAAACATATACCCATGGAACAATTGTCAAATATATAAAGGCATGAATTAAAAATAATTGATAAAACAATGAGAGTATGACTTTGAATTAAAAAATACTTGATCTAAATTTGACAGAATGTTAAGGCATCTATGAGTTCAAAATATAATAAAACGACTATTGTAAGCACCTTCATAGTTAAATTCAAAAAATTTTCTCACTTCGATGGGAAATTTCGAGTTTGTCTCTCTTTTTGATTATTTCGTTGAAATATTTAAATTTTAATTTAGAAGCCTATTTCTTGGGGGATTGATGCCAACTAGGCTTTTAGAAATCCCCACCCGATAAGTATGTGAGATTACAAAACTCGAAGTTTTGAAAGAATTTTAAAAATTTATTTTGGCAATATACTTCTGATTCTGAGCATGATTTATTAAGTGTTTCGGTCGTTAGAATAAACTTTTTTTCATTCACTTTTATGCAAGATTTACAACGCTTCTTTACGCACTACCACCCAGCTTTATTAACTTCCTTTTTTATTCGGTAATATCAAGTTACAGGTAGACACAAAAGTCTTTTTCTTTTGTAGATTTTATAATTTAAAACTGCTAAAATTTAAAAAAACAGCATAACCCAAAGTTTAGGAACATAGTACGTGTTTTTGAGTAAGATTTTAATTTTTAATATTTATGATTTAATTTTGATATGTGGGTCTCTAAACTTGAAAGCCCTCCAAAAAAATAAAATAAAAATTATAAAAAATGCAAAAATATTACATAACTAGACACCATTTAAATAAATATACGCGCATAATTTGTTCTTGCAACTTACGTGATACACCTGTTCAAATGGTAAGGATTGAGAGGATAGATATATTAGACATAAGAATCCGCACGTAAAACTCGGTATGACATCTTTGAGATATGCTACCAATTTATATCAAAATAATTACAGTTTTTTTTTATATTTTCTATTGCGATTGTGATGGAAAAGTTTTAAATAAAACTGTTTTTATTGTTTGATAAACTATTTACCTCAACCTTTAATTTTATTTTAAATCTAGAATTTCTTTATAATTGCGATATTTGGAAATCCAGGTGTAACCTCACCAACGATAGATGGTTCTAACAATCACGATTATCATTCCGATCTAATATTTTTATTATTTATTGGCAAGAACCTACATTCTTTCTCAAGCTACGTTTGAATTAGGTGTTAGTGAAGAGTAATATTGTACGTTTATTTTTTTATAAAATACTCGATATCTTATAAATAATTGTAGGAATATAATGATTGAGGGCAATGTTTAACGAGAGAGACAAAAATCAGGGGAGAGTAGGTAATTTCAGAAAGGAGGGAAGTATGTAGTTCAAGCCAAAATATAATATGGGCAAAAGATTGGGTTTAGGTTGTACTTCTACTGGATAAGAAAAGGAAAATCAAAAGCTACAAAACAAATATTTAGGATGGGAGGCTGGTCGATCTCTAGGCATCCTTCATCCTCCAATAATCCAGCATATACACATTCATTCAATTATTCGTTCCGTTGCTTGAACTGCCTATAACGGAGTATAAGAATACAGATTTCCCCTAAAAAATAAGGGATAGATGCCAAAATTTTATTAATTCTAATAATATTGAAGCATTTACACAAAATGTATAAATATCATGAAAGTGGCTTAACAAAGAGGCAACGCCTGCCACAAATAATCCAGATTAATGAATAAATTAGGGCTGAATACTTGTATCGAAAAATATATTAAAATGATAAGTTAAATAAAATACGAACTGATATTAAAAATTTTTATATATGACTAATGGCTAAAGTAAATAGAATCAATTTAATTATTTCTTTTCGTTTTAAAAACATACATTATTCTTATAATATAATATAAAATTATAACTAATTCACATAAAGGCGATTAATGCTTATGATTACAATTTTTTCTTAATCCCTTTTCATACACATATTGGTTTCCAAAAAAGTCATAGTATATCCGTTACTTTGCTAAAATGTTCAATAAAATACTGTAAAGCGCTTCGAGAAAGACCACAAATTTAGATCTATACCATATAATATATCATAAAGGATACATATGATAATGAAAATTAGTGGGACTAACAGTCATATATATAAGATGGAGTTCGTTCGTAAAAACTAAGAATTTGTTTTCGGAAAATTTGTTGTTTCTAAATTCTAATTGAAATAAATATCGATGGATTTATATGAAAATCCCAATATATGCTGCCATTAATTCTCGCCGTGGGATAACGCGTAAAATCGCGCAGAGTAGTGTCAGATATACTGTGTATTTTAGTTATTTACGCGAAAAACATATTTATATCAACAGTATAGGAATTATTAACGTTATCGTTAAAGTGAGGAGCTTGGTGAAATTTGCAATTATTAAACTTCCACGGCGCGTAATAAGACATTTAACAGTTTTTTTTGTAAAACAAAGCATAATAAGCTTACTTTTACTATTAAATTGAATGTTTATTTTCAATAAAACTAAAAACATGGGTTTTTTTATAAATATCTTGTTTATTTTCTCGCGAACATTTCCGTTTTTATTTAACATAACAGAAGGCTAACTGCAAACCCCCTCGAATTCCATTTTTGATGTTATTATTTGTAAGTAATTTGATAAAAATAAGTTTACAAGGGAAGCGGAATTCGAGCAGGAGCGGGAGTAGCATAATTTTAAGATTTCCACATCCCTGTGATTAAATTCAAAAGCTGTTTCGCCACTCTTTATTTTGTTTGCTAGATCTATAAGGGAACAGTTGACTGAGTTAGAATCTGCATTCGTATGTTTTTTTAAGTAATATTTAATTCGTAGTTTAATATTAACTTTTCCCTTACAAGAATTTGTCAAAGATTTTAAATTTATCGAATGCAAAAATAGCTGTAAAATATTAAATATATCTAAACCATGTTTTTTATAAAGCCAACTTTTGGTCTTCATTTTCTTACAAATAAATTGTTTGATTAAGAACATCTATTGTAATATATCTTCCCTCTTCGATTATAACTTCCTGTCCCCAGGAAGTGAAAAAACCTCCTACTGTATTACATTTTTCCACCAATGTACGTATTGAACTATTTGATACTAGTTGAATTTCATTTATGATATCCTTTCATTTTATAACATAAGAGCGGCATTTTCCCAAAGAAACATACCCTGTCATATTTGTACAACTTTTCAAAACTCTCTTGACGAACGCTTCCCCGCTCTCATCTTTGTGTGTAGTTGAGTTTTGCAATCGACTAAATCTACATTTCATAATTTGCTGACCACAACAATATTTCCCGTCTGTATTGTTTAGGAAGGACATGAATAATCTTTGGGGCTTTATCCATGAAGAATTTATAGAATAACAATCACCGTTCGTTTTATTCCTTCTCTTAAAACTGTATTGATTTAGTATAGTCATATTAACTCCAGCTTTAGCAATTTTTTGGGAAAAATGATCTCCATCTGGATCTTTTAGTTTATATATGCAGGTTGGACCGTAAACCATATGTAGAGTAAGTGCAATTAAACACAGCAGCTTTTGAAAAATCATTTGAGCAATAATAATTTCTATTGTTTTAGTTCTATAATCTGATCTTATATAGTATTATGCCGTGTATGTTATTTGTTAGCGAGTTAATATTAGTCGTAGATTATAAAAACAGTTTCTCAAAATAACTGTATATTCATTACTTTTTTTAAAATAACATGAAGTAAATCCAAAAGACGTGACAATTATATTTTTACCGATCTTAATCCGATTATTTTTTTACCCTTTTATACAAATTTTAAATATAAAAAAACAAAACTATTAGAGGAAAATATTGTATACTGGGGTTATTTGAATTTTTCCCCGACAAACATATAACAAACCATATCTAATGCATTAATATTAAACAAATATTATTATTTTTTAAATAGTTTTCAGTAAATATAAAAATATATACTGCATGTTTTTTATACGAAATTATCAACTGTTTGAGAGCAGTAATGTGGGGTTTTTGATCCAGTTCTATTTTGTTACAAGTTCAGAGGGAAAATTTTAACTTCTCTTATTTCGATTTAGAACGACATGTTTTTTTATTTAAAAGATTGTAACTGTGGGTATGTTCTATGCGAGGTTATCTTGATGTCCTCAGAAGATATTAGACAACTTTATGTGCAACTGCTCTCTACAGATTATCCCCAAATTAGATATACAGAGAAACTGCAAAATTGATAGGTTTGTTAGTCTTAGATGCTCCCACGAGGTAATAGAACGTTTCCTACACATCTACTTCATGCAATATACATACTTATATAATTTCGTTTATAAAAGATATACATTTTTATAAATCTGTATTTTTGATGTATTTATCGAAGAAAATTGTGTTACCACCCAAAAGTTTATTTCTTTTGCTTTGTTGGCTAGTACACCTAACACCTTGGGCTTAAATTAGAAAATTATCACTTTTAGTAAAGTGATACACTGGAATAGCTTCACACAGTGTTACTGATATAAGCGATAGTGCGTTAGATGAGGTGATAATTAAAATTTATTTTTCAGTTTTTTAGGTAAAATATTAGCAAGTTGTGATTTAAAAAGCAGAATAATTGATTCCTATATTTTACTCAATGAGCATTGTAATGAAATTCCTTTAAATCAGCTTTATAAATTTTTCTCTGTTTGCATCTAATTAATTATGGCGGGTTAGGATAAATATTTAATTCAGGGATTCTTAAAATCTAGATAAATTCCAACGAGAAACGCACAAAGAATTCTGGCGGTAGGCAAAATATTTGAAATAAATACAAAGAGATGCTTTTATTCGTACTTCGTAAGCTTTTTCATTATTCGTGGGGGGGTGGGTGGTCGCGGCCTACAAAAGTTTGCCCCTGCATGCTTCAATAATCAAAATCTATGAGGAATAATTCCATTTAGAATTAAAAGAGATATTACAATAATTATTATTCAAGAGATAATATTACTTGTATTAAAAGGTAAAAAGTTATTCAGTCGACTGATTAAACCAATAATAGCAAATCCTCTGTAATAACAAAAGGCAGCTTTTAATATATTTTATAAAACCATCTGCCTTTTAATTCAATTTACTAAATTTAGAAAAAATAATGTTTTTTTCATTTCTACATGTTTAGCATTGTTTGAGAATGTCACGTATATTTTTATTTAAGTAAGAATAACATCTTTTTGCTATTTATTGATACGACATTGTTTTTTTGTGCATTGAATAAATTTTTCACTTAAAAAACCAGCCTGGTTCTTTTCTCAAAGGGGGATACAAAAATATTAAGATTGCTAGAAAATATTTCAATATAAACAAGAGAATATTTCAAATAAAGGAAGATATTTCGGGAGATGAATGTATCGTGCTCTAAGGAATCCATTTTATTTAGATACCATAATAGGAGGCTTCTCGGTATTATTACAGAAATTTGCTAAAATTATTAAATTATTAAGATGTTTGAATCATGTTACGAAAAAAAATGGGATAATAAAAATGTTTAGTGTTCCCTTCTCGGGGTACTTTATTCTTAAAAGAAGTAACTGGTATATAAGTTTTTTTGCGTAATACTCAGCCGTATCAGAACTTCTTATTATATTCTTAGCGGTGTTGACCCTGTAGTCAGCAAATGCAACTGGGAGACCATGTGGTCTCTTTTGAAATAAAACATTGTATCTTTATCCTTTCGTTGATTAGAAATATGTGACAACAATGTTTCCATACTGATTATACGAAATTATAAAATAGTTCCTTAATTTAAATACATTTAACTTTTTTTAAGGTTTTACAGTATATAACTACGGCAGAGAGATTTTTTTGTTTTTGTTTATGTGGTTTTTTTTGTATAGATTTTAGTAAACTGAAGTTAGTTTTGCGCAGACTTTTAATGTTATTAAATCCTTGCTTAATCATGGGAGCACCAACTTTATGTTAAATTCATGAGTTTAAAAAAAACATGAAACAAAAAGCATAGTCTGAAATTTTTTGTTAAAATTGACATTTAAAAAAGGTCAA
Organism: Henneguya salminicola; assembly: GCA_009887335.1. Lineage (NCBI taxonomy): Eukaryota > Metazoa > Cnidaria > Myxozoa > Bivalvulida > Myxobolidae > Henneguya > Henneguya salminicola. Next base: position 9,825 of record SGJC01001053.1, read on the forward strand.
AATAGCTTATCTTATGGGAACTTTTAAGGCCAAACAGTATTATTTTTAACATAATAAAATTGCGTTTGTTTTTATTTATGTTTTTAAAAAAATATATCTATTTATTTGAATGGCATCTAATTCAATATTAAAAAATAGATTTATGTTCAATTGCAAAATAAAAAAAACAGTATTTTCTGATTGTTT
>SGJC01001054.1:0-10005 GCA_009887335.1 Henneguya salminicola
CAAAAATCAAAATATGTATTATGAACAATTTCATTGTTAACACGCTGATACTCTATCCACTATACATGTACTATGTCGGTTGGTACACTAATTGTAATTATACAAAAAAATATTCAGATACATGCTCTTTCACACCTAATCTATTATTTTATTTTATTCTTCGCACAAAATAATTATTTCCTCTGTTTAAATGAAAAAATAAAATTTTAATACTGATTTTTCTTGTTTGAAATCTCCACGCTGTTGAAACAAAATGGCGGATGGAAACTAAGAAGTGTGTATGCGTTTTTTTCAGCTGGACATCACATGATCGATCTTTGCTCAAAGTTTCATGATCAAATGCGTTATAAAAACAATAATTTTTAATTATACACTGGACCCTCGCTATAACGCGGATCCTACCATGGATTCGAGAAACAGTGTTATAACAAGGGTCCAGTGTATATGCCTATCATAAAGTAATAAGGGCAAACATTCATCGGTAACCATAGCCATTATTTTATGATTTTGCTAGTGAATTTTCTCGAGCTAACACCTTCATAAAAATGAATTTATATTTGTTAAATTTAACAGCATATCTAATGTATGGTGCTTATCCCGAAACAGGACAACTGACATGTAATTATTTAATTTCTAACTTATATATGCAATATAAAAGATTCAATAAGACGAATTTTAAATTGAAGGATGTATTGCTAATCGATATAAAAATGATTGGCAATTCATATTTTGCAAGAAAATCTGTTTGGTGATGCACGCGCAAATCGAATGAAAATATATAAAACATAATAAAAAAAATTGCGTATTAAACTTATTAATTTGATAGAATCCAAAAATTTGTTGATATAAATTAAATTAATCAAGGTAAATTGCCAAGGGGTCAGCAGTCACGTACAGTATGGATAAGCATAGAACCTCTTATCTCACGTATTTTTCCATATACAGCTGACTGTAATTTTATAGTCCATGTTATAATTTGATATTCTTCTCTCTTTTGTTTTAAAAATTTCTCATAAATTTGATGAGGATATAATTCTAACTTAGATCATTTTTCGTTATGAATTGATTTTTGAATTCCTCGGGTGAAAATATTATTATTGTTAGAGGTCATAAAAAAATATCTATAAAACTAAAAAAACTTTTAACTTGATTAATTCTCATTTTTTTAAGTTTTGCAACACATGACTGGTTTTATAATAACTTGAGGCAATATTCAGAACTTTTATCTTTTTGGTTGAATGGGAATGGGCAACCATTAAAAATTAATTTTGCTCTGAATTTAAGCATTAGAATAAAACTTAATACTCGTGCAGATTGAAATAATTTTTCGAACTAATTTTTACACTTCCCGAAAGTGCAGATAGCTAACATCAATGTAACAGACATAGTCTAACATAGGCTTGCTGATAAAAAATTGTAAAATTGAAAAAATAAATAAGGCCTCAAGCATTACATCTCACCCATGCCCAATATTATATTTGAAAATATTGGTCGAAAGAAATTTAGATTTAACCGTTATTGGGATTTGAGGGGTGAAGATGCTACGAGTTCTCTTGAACAATAGCTTTTAAATGCAGCCTTTTTCTGTTTTTTTATATATTTTAACAATATAATTTTTTTAATTCTTTGTATAAAATTTATTTTTATTTTTAATAAATTTTAAATGAATTATATCTAGCATTAATGTTGAGGCATAACAGTATAAAAATTCTATTACAATAAAATGGTTAATTCAAACATGATTTATTTTATCAAAAACTGTCGTCCTTTCAATAATAAAATATTTTGGAGGATAAATTTTTATGAATGGCAATGCGTTCGAAGATTTTTCTGATATAAACGAAAACGATTTTTTTTACAAAAATTTGTACATTTTGAAAAATCACGCTCAAGGTCGGCTTAATGATGAGAAGTGTATCCAAATGTTTTTAAATAATAGGAGATCTTGCTTAAACCATTTTAAATTGCGTGTTGTTGTTTTGGGGAGAGATCTTCATCCTGTAACAATAAATTAAACTTATCTTCAAGAGAAATATTGCTTGGGGCCCTGTAGTTCGAACAATATTATCAACTCTTTCACATACAAAATATTATCACCTTAAAACCAGAATAGATGTGATGCCAACTTTTTTATGAATGTTATTGTGTATTTAGATGGAGCACTGGAGAATCTTTACCCCATTAAAGCTAATTCATGAAATCTAAATTCCGGTGTTAACTAATTCGCTACTTTAAATTTTTGTTTTATCTAAAACTAATACCAGTTTTTTAATCAAACAAGCACTAAAGCATAAATTCAATGGCTTTTTAGCGGTTAACAATGTAGCGTTCTCCTGACTCAAGGTTTCGACAACAAGTTTAAAATATTTCAGTACATTTTAAAGCATCGATCAACTATTGAAGTCAATTTGGTTGATAATTTCATATGCAGGAAGATCAGCAAAAGTTTCAAAAAAAACAATGTTTTTTTTTCAATTGGAGAGCAATCATAATATGAATGGGTTTCCAACGATGTTTCAAATCTTAGTGCAATTCGATTTCCTATACATATACAAATATAACTTTTTACGTAAAATATTTTTTTCAAACTGGAGAGTCTTCGATAAATGTCACAACATCACGTGCAGTTTTCAAAGTATCGTGAAAGTCAATATCAGGGTATTATATTTGTTGAATCTCAAAATCAAGATTATCTTTTAATCGTAATCGATTTAATCAGAATCATTGGAATCAAATTCAAATAAAGTAGAACCAACATTTAATTGATATAACGTGTCACAGATACATAAAGGGGATGCCATGATTATTTTTTAAATCGCTCAACTACTTCCCAAAGTTTCATAAAATTTTAATTTATTGATGCTCTATCTAGAGTAAATTTTACTATGTCCGTTTTAAAATTTACACAGAATTTTCTCAAAGGGCGAGCAATTTGTTCAACCGTCGATTTAACACCTTATGAACCAAATATACATCTTAACCCTGTTTTAAATGTTTTCTTCGCTTTGTTATCCTGCAAATTTATGCAGAAATATCGCGTACGTAGTATATTTACGCTTTCATAAACTGTCAAACTAAATTTCTTCACATTGTCAACTTAATTTTTTATCCAAAGAATCATTTTATTTCTTCTGTCTTCAAAAATTTTATGAATAAGTCGATTTACCCCTATTTCATTGATGGGAAGGCCAAATATATCTTTCTTTATACAATTTCGAATGTATTTTCTTCTTATTATCACTTCAAAAGTTCTGCCGCATGTAGCCCTATCTGAGAAAATATTGTTAAGACTCCTTCAATATAAAAAAGAAATCCTTGTTTTGGGGGTTCTTTTCTGTTACTGAAATCTTAGTTTCGATGTTTGAAACCATATGGAAATCGTTTTTATGGACAATGTAAAGATGCTTCTTTGAATTTCTAGTCAATCCTCGAGGGCACTGAAAAAAATTATTGCAGTTTGCACAATTTTTTTCAACTTCTTTAGCAGTAGGATACTTTCGTTTCAATACACATTCCCAAACAAAAAGGACATGGGTATAATACAACAATAATGGTATGAAAATTATCCTGAATCCATATAATTAAAACACACCTCACAATACGAATTGTAAATTTATTGAAAAAAAGTAATTATGATTTTTATTGTATCAAATTTAGTACATTGGCTATCATTATATTATTGTGAAGTTAATTTATTTCTAAAAAATATAAAAATGATATGTATTTAGAAAATTAAATAAAATAACAAATGTAATAAAAAGCAACCAATTTCAATCTATTAAATTGAATACAATGATAAGCCATGATATATTATAAAATATTTTCTTTTAAAAAATTGGGAAAAAAAATATTTCTTAAATATAATAAAAACAGACACCGCCAGACAAAAAGAACAGCTATTTCCTTTTTTTTCTGGTTCTGGGAACAGCTCAGAGAAGCACTTTGGAATTCATGTTGAAATTGACGATTCTTAATTTGGTAAGGCGAACCAACGTTTGGAGCCATATCTTTAACTCAACGTGGGATCATGTATGATGGAATAACTCTAGACATACAACTGATTAGGTTGAGCTTCTGAATGAGTTTAGAGTATATTTTTTGGTGTAATATGAACCCATGCTAGTTTAATAAAAAAATAATAGATTGGATTATGAGCTGGATGAATTTTAATTATTACTACAAGCAAATCTAGGTTGGCCGTTGAAAAAAATTTGTAGGCTCTCGATTTAGTTGATGTATATCAGGATTAATGGCCTCTTTAGGCATAAAAAGGTGAAATATGAATAAGAAAGGAGATTATTCGTTGTTGCGGATAAAAGTTTATTGTTACAAATATTTTGTTATTTTTTCCACACGATAAAATGAAAAGAAGTAGAATAACTTTTAATGTGGCACACTAAATTAAATAAGTATTAATTATAATTATTTTAGTTTTTGAACTTAAAATCAGCGCACGCGCGAGTATCCGGCTTAATATTTGTATGCCTTTATAATTCAACCTAAATTAAAAAAAAATAAATCAATAAAAAATGATACCGAAAACTAGTTAAAAAATAATCTGCTTCTAGTCTCAGCCTTTATGTCCGTTAGCTGTACACGCCTTAAAAATATCTTTATTCTCTTTCACTGTTAAAAAAAGAAACCTGCTCAAAATATTGAGGTTATTTATCCGAATATTAAAAAAACGAAATTTATAAACATGCACAATAACGAAAAATTAAGATATGTAATCTAGGAGGTGTTTTGAAATTAATGGCCATTTTATACATGTGAAAAAAGACATATAAACCCATTCATAATGCTGTTTTTTAATTTCAATAACGCAAGCGCAATCGAGTTCAAACAAAAATCTGAACAGAAGGAACCATGAGTGCATCACATCTTATTGGTTTAATTGGGGATGAGGTATATAAAAATTAAGCATTAAATGTAGGATACATGCGTTGGATTTCTGCTGGCTGGAATTGGGGATATTAATAAACAAAGACAGAAAAATTTTTTAATAGTCACAAAAGGTAATATTTTGTTAGTGTTTAACAAAGATACTATTTATTCTGAAATCGAAGATTTTTTTAATAAATTAATAACAAGAAATGATATTGCAATTATTATGATCACTCAACAGGTAACGATTTCTAAATTAATTCAGATTGCAGAACGAATTCGACATCTTATTGCAAAACATGATAAAATAATACCGACAATAGTAGAGATCCCATCAAAAGAGCACCCATATGAGCCATCTAAGGATCCTATTCTTAAAAGAGCTAGAGTATTGGTTGCTTTTTTCATAATTTTAGACATTGCTTGGGAAAGATTAGTAGCCTTAGAAATAGATTTAAAAATTTTTTACACATTAGTTTAATGTAACGCCGACCTGAGAGGAGAGGGGGGGAGGGGTCCGATGTTCTTGGCTTCCTAATTTAAGGAATGCCAATTTCCCCATCGATCTCATACAAAATAACTTGGTTCTATTCTTATGCGATTTTTGTATGCACCATGAAGAACCAAGTTGCGGAAAAAAATCAGAAAGCTCATAAAATAAAGTGCAGTATGGGCAAGCGCACATTATTTTAAGGTTTAAGTAAATTCTGATGAATCTGCTTAAATATATAATAACACAGCATAAAATTTTAAATTTCTGGATAAACCTACCGCGACGTATATAGAGCTGAAATCAAGAATCAATTAGTAACAGTTAGACCCAAATAATTGAAAATATTATCCCTCAGTCATTAAACTGGTTAAGCAATGACTGATAATTAATCCATATACATTCAGGGGCACCATCGTGGGGGGGGGCGAAATTCACATCTACGATCGAGGCATCCACACCATAATACTATAACTGTTCTACCTGGAGAGAGGAGCCTTGATATTACTTAAAAATGTTAAATATAAACGCACATACATACAAAGCACTTTATTTGTAGAGTTCATTATATTTTTATTTTCCAACAAAATAACATCGATGTTTATAGATGTTTGACATTGAGTATAATTGCGTTTCATCAGATCTTATTATTTTGAGTTGTTTATACGATCAAATGAATAAGATATTCGATAAAAAATTTATAAACAATTCACGCTTTAATTCTTGACTTTTATCAACACAATGGGGTATTTTTAAGTTTTTAGGCAATCAAATTAAATTATTCAAAAGCGCGTCTCAACCATGTATGTTAAAAATTTGACAGCTGATTAAATTAAACCCGGATACAATTCAATATTTGTAGAAAGCACAAGTTCGTGAAATATTAAATAAAACTTATTTGATTAATCCGCAAAACATTTCAATTAAACAGTGGATTTAACTGTTTTATCTAGTTTGATGTGCTTTTACCAAATTCAAAAGAGAACATGCTAAACACTTGAGTTATCAAAAAAATCGTGAAAATAATTCATAATTCTTCTAACAAAAGAACATAAGGAATTATAACAAAAAATAATCAATTCATTTTTTCTATATCTTTAAAATTATTAAAAAAACTAGCCTTTTAACATATAATAGTAAAATTGCATATCCTTCTTGTTTTGCAAGTAAATGTCTAAAATGTTATACTCGCGCCTAGAGAGCGCCGAAATAGAGTAAACGATTCAATACGATCAACGACAATTCGAGTTGGTAACCTTGTTTAAAGATTTTTCTTGCTATTTTTTTATTAATTCCTATTTTTCTCAATTCAAAATCTCCGAGAAACTTAACCATGTACTCATTTATGAGCTATTTTAAGGCTTTGTTTGTGTATAAAACAATCCTAAATTTAGCTGCTGACTTATTTAATTTTTTATTTCCTTCTGTTAGTTTTTGTACAAAAGGTGTTAAAACGTGAATTGTTTTTACTATAGAGAATTACAGGACCAAAAAAAACTCTCATTGCAATCATACATCCTTTATTTCTTGAAACAGCAAGAAACATCGGTCATTTCTTCCAAAATTTTTTTTTTTATTTTTCTTTAATCAATTCACACTTTTAAAAACGTAACACTAAAATTTTCCATCCGACCTCTCAAATAATTTTACATAATTTATTTAAACTCAAAAGCAAGTAAATTTAGGATTTAAAATTTTTTTTATTAAAATGCATTAAATTTAGTAACCAACTTAATCAAACATTGCTAAAATAGAATTATTTATATTATAATAAAATATAAACCAAAACGAAACCCTTCGATCAAACCATACAAATTCAGGACATTGCTCCCAAAATAGAGAAATTTGTCAGCACAACATTGATCGAATTCACTAAAGTTTTGTACCTTTTTGCATGTATGCGTATTATATGGAAAGCCAAGCCTCTTTTTAACCTCGGGTTTTTGTGCGAACCTCTGCAGGACGTATTTAAACCACAAAAAGGAGAAAAGTACATTATTTTATTTAGCGCATATAATAGTTAAATAACATGCAAAAAAATCAAATGTTTTATTCCCTTTGTTTTATATTTTGAGAGGCCTAAAAATACCGTTTGATCGGATACAGGTATTTTCAGAAAAACTCATTAGACGAGGGGACTTTTTCGCCAAATTTACTATTATTTAGAATATTAATTCTGTTTAAAATTAAAAAATATATTTTTATAATGGCGGTAGAAAAAAAATATTTTTCTTCTAAATGTGAAAAATTTCAAAAACTTGTATGATTTAAGGGGATAGAACGTTTAAATAATGAAAGAATGAGACTAGCCATGATTTCAACAAAGAAAAAAGTGTCCCTTCCTCTTAATTTTGCTTTCAATTGATTTCAGCTAAAAATCGAAGCATGCAATTCAGAAACAGTAATTTAAATATGCATTTAAGGCGTCAATTTTTATAATCGTCAAAACAAAACAAGCCTTTCGTTTGAAAAAAATCTGTTACTTTTTTCACTAACGCTTTTTACAAAGTATAATTATTCCCTCATTCCGTTAGAATCTAATTTTGCTTAAGGTATAAAACACCGAATTATCCTCATTGATTTTGATAATTTTTTTATTCTCTAGGAAAGATAGATATGACAATCTGACATGTAACCCGCACATTATATACAGATCTCTACAATGTTTTGTTCTTTAAATTCATCGGATGGTAAAATTAAATTTATTTTTTTAAATGTGCTTTAACCTATTGAATTAGTTTCTAATTCGAAGCAAAGCAAGAACTATGAATATACATCTTTCATTTTGAACGGGGTAAAAAAATCTCATAAATTTCAAAAATGTACTCTTATAAGTTATACCATTTGATTCATATATTTGTTAAGTGCAAGCAGGGCGAGTTGTTATTGTTTTGAATTAACTGTTTATAATAACTGTCCCAAATAATGCAATTTTGTGATGAATATGCTTGTTTGAAATAATTAGTTCTTTAATTTTAATTTTTTAGTTTTTTTTCAAAAGTTCGTCTTAAATAATAATCACACGGAGTTTTAATAATATTTCGCATACTATAAACGGTTGCTTCGACTTCACAATGTGTAAGGATAAGAGGATAGCTAAGAAACACGACTTTCTTGGCAGATAAGTCCCGTCCCCCATGGATTATATCTCTTCATTGCTATAAATGATTTTGGTGTTCGTGGGACAAATCCCTTTTATTCTGAGGTGGAATCTTAAAATATTAATTTATGTGCACCTCCCAACGTTGGATGTAGTCAACAGTTGTTTAGCTTTGCTGATCTCACGGGAAACGGCATTACTAACTGCGCTAGGATGCCACTTAAAATTTATCATTCGTTTTTACTGATTTCTCAGGTAGGACAACACATCTATCTCTCTTGCAATCTCTCATTTTATAACCTACCATCTTATCTCATAACTCAGGGTTTGCCACAATGCCTCAATGTGTAAATGTGCTATAAACGAAGCTTTAGCGTATTTTTAATTTGATGGGCTCATCCTTTTTTTCTTGTAAAAACACCCTTAATGTTTATTTTTATATTGTGGATACTTGGGTTCTAAATAACTTCTTCATTTATTTGAGATTAATTTAGCTGCTTTCAAAAAATTTTGATTTTTGGATGTTCATTATGTTTTTGTGGCTATTATCCAAACTATTACAGTTTTAATCAAATCTTCTTATCTCAGTTTTTCTTTTTTATTAATATTTTCGAGCAGAATTGTATTTTATTTATCCTCAATTTGCGTAATTGCTGAATCCTTGCTGTTAACCTACATTTTATTGCACAACTCGGTGTATTTGTATTTATTTTTTTTAGTTCGACCTGGAAATGTAAACCCGTATTGATCTCTTTCAAAAAGAGCTTCACTACCCCCCCCCCCCTTAACCAGGTTCCAGGTAGGAACCCTTGCTAAGATAAGAGGTATTTATGACTCTCACTGACCAACCATCATACCGCACCTCTTCCCTCTTTGGTCACCGTACCACAAGGGAATTGACTCATGGGCTAAAGCTATCAATTGAAATTAGTGTAAAAAATATAGAAAGATTTTTAACATCTATATTTATATGCACATTAATTTATATAAAATTTTAAATTTGCGTCCAACAACATGAACGCCTTTTATTTTTTAGCTCAAGAAATAAATTCTGTAAAATTTAGCTTCTCTAGACGAATGAATAATCGAGGCCTAAAAGTAAATTTCATTAAAAAATAGAAAAATTCTATTGCCCTTCTATTCGTACTTTTGTAACATATTTATTATTGTTATCTGAAAAAGTTCAATATCTTTTATAGTCTTACTGTCATAAAAACAAATCGAGGATATAAACCACAAGTTCTCGAAGCAGGATAAAAAAAATGATGATCTTATGTTGTGCCAGCTAGTTAGATAAATCAACATACTTAATCATTGATAAAATAAAATAAAATTCTAAAAAGTAGGTGTAATAGATTTTAATATAAAAATATAAAAGAAATTAACACTAAAATGGATTGGCTAGGAATCAGATTCATAAATAACTACTTGGAATACCCAGATCGTTCGATTACGTAAAGAGAGGAATAGTATACAATTGAAACACACTACAATAAACTTGATTTAACTAAATTATTCCAGTAAATCCACA
>SGJC01001055.1:0-10546 GCA_009887335.1 Henneguya salminicola
TTTTTTTTATTGTGGGAAATATTCACCAAGCATAAAGATTGAACTATTCTATATATTGATTTGAGTAGACCATAATTAACTAAAGTGGCGTATAGTTCTATTCTTTGTGTATCTCGCGATAAATATTTTTACATACTACGCTCAGTCGTCTTTCAAATTTATTATTCATTTTTACTGATTTTTCCATTATCTCAGTCCGTGTTATTCTGCCTCATTATCTCTAGTCATGGTCTACCACCGGATGCTATAATAATAACGAATATGAAAAAAGATTTTGCCCGAATTAAGGGCGAAGAATTTAAAAAAAATAAACTAATAATTCGGTTTAAAACTCTCAATTTTTGCAAGACTGAACCTTCGAACAATTTCTCTTGATTACAAGATCTATAATGTATTTCATTCCTTAAAATTCAAAACAAAATAAATTTAAATTTGCGTAAAAAATTTTTAAACATATTGTTATGTTGTTAAAAAGGATAAAGTTAGTAATCAGACTAGACAGTAACATTTTCTTATACTTCCAGCTTATATTCAAATGACCATATCAATGTTTTTATTTTATTTTGTTGTCTTGTCTTTCTTTATCCTATTTTATTATAATTTAAAAATTTTTCCAGAAGTTTAGACAATTCTAACAATAGTAAAAGCCCACTTTTAATATCTAAAGCTGAAATTATTATTTAATATATTCTGAATGATCAAAATAACAATTAACTATTAAAATTGTATTCACGTTAAAACTATTAAATTTATTTAAAAAAAAGGCAGGGAAATGATAAATCTCCAAAAATGAAATATTTCAGCTTACTAATATGATTATTCATTGATAATATAAAATCTTGGTGTATTACGTAAATTATATTTCTGTGGGGGCTATTAATAATTATATCAAGTGCTGTATTAAATCTCCATTTGAATAGAAATTCATATATTTTATTCACATTACTTTTCTGCCGCGATAAAAATTTATACACTGTGAAATATTAGTATCTGTATGAACAAGAGCTCGTAAATCTTATTTTTCTCAGACAAATAGTTACTTCTAATGATATTTAACATTATTGATTTTTAGAGCATTTTTTTAAAATAACAAGTTTTGTTTAAGAGTTCTCGTTTTTATAAATTTGCCCTTAATTAATACGAAAAGGATATTTTATCAATTTTTGTCGCGAGGATTTAAGTTAAATATTTTTATTATTAGATTTAAGTTATTTAAAATAGTTTAATTTTTTTATGGGCTATAATAAATCAAACTGTAAGAAAATATACTCAATACGAGATTTTTTTTGTTTTTGTTTTTATTCATTTATTTTTCGAAGCATATTAATATATATTTATTTATGATTCGTTATGAATATCCTACTAAAATGTAAATTATAGTATCACATGATCAATATCAAAATAATTTTATGAAATTTGATTTAAGTGTTACTTGATTGTATTATCAAAGAGTAAGTTGCCGCCATATAAATACTCTAATTTTTAATCATGAAATTATGATCGTAACATTTTAATGGTATTTTATTACATAATAGGTACATCCGATATATATAAACTACTTATTCATCAATTAAGCAGATCTTTTTTTTGTTCGATTTATTTATATTTATTAATTTATGGTATTTAGATTTTTGATTATTAAAGACATCATTCGAATATAAAAAAACCAATTAAAAATTTTTAATGCTTTATATTTATATGGCTTTATAATAAGAGGTAAAGCAAGGGTATAAAATACAATTCTCAATGGCTTTATTTGAATAAATGCCGAAAAATGCAAAAATTTTAGATGAATATATTTGACTGTGGAAATATAAACAATATTTTCATTATTGAGTGCTTAATTTCATAAGTTTAGCCAAAAGTATTTGATATTTCAATAACATAACTTTTGGCCAAGCTCATAGTAAGGAATAAGTACCGGCTCAACAAGCGTCAAGGTTTAATATATTATAGCATCAATGATCGAGATATCAAGTTTCTCATAAGTTTATTAAAAATGTGTTAATTCAGTAATAACGATATCTAATATATGGGTGTTTCGGATTTATTAAAATAGAAAATAAGGAAGCAATATCTACGAAAATGATTCTTTACCAATATTCATTTCTAAGGTATTATGCATTCAATAGAATATTTTCTAACGCGTGGAATATATATATATTAAATCATAGATATTTCAAATTAAATTTAAATTTATTTTTTGCTTTATATTGCAATAAAGGCTGAAAAAAATTGCTCTTAGATTATAAAATAGTATGTTGTATTTGATATTTCACAATCTAAAAGTGAAAATTTTGTATTTTTATTACTTTTTGACGTTGAAAATTTTTTTTTTTGTATTTAATCTTGCACCTTATTGTGATTTTACTTTAATCTGCGCAGGCTTCCACAATGTTCAAATAAAACATCGGATATTAGAACTGGGAAGTTTCTCATTGTTCCAAAAATTTTTTGAATAAGCCAATTTTACCGGTTAGGAAAAATTTTAAACTAAGTATCAGATATAGTTTCTTTATTCTTTTACGATCTTCTCAATTCTAGTAAAATATTCTGTTAGTAAATTATTATTATGTATTAAGAGGAACATTACTAATGTAAAAGATATATTATAAATTAATAAACAACTCTTATATTTATATCATAAATAAATCTTTGAATAACTGCGCTATACTGTAGAGGGGGCAGTGCTTCAAACTTTTTTTTTATATTAAAACAGTATAAATTTGGTAGAAAGTAAAATAGAACATTAATTACCTGTAAAATATTAAATGGATTGCACAATCTAGTTTTTTGAATTTATTATATGTATAATTTTTTTTATAGCTTAAAGTTAGTATCAACATAATTCTGAATTTTCATATATTTACTTGAATTTACAGGTCGTTTATAAATTTTGATGGTATTTAGAATAAATGTAAATTTTCCCATTCTAGAATTAAAAGAATAAAGTTACAAATTTTGATAAAAATGTTCATTTTATTTATCCAATTATAAATAATAAAATATAATCTTGAAAAGACTCCTGAAACAAAGCTGATAAATTTATAAATCAAAAAAATTATATTTTTAAGCTTTTATTATAACATTCTAAGAAATTAAAAAAAAATTAAAAAGAATGATAGGCAAAAAAACATAAAAATTCTTATAATTAAGGAATTAGTTTAAGGGATTTTTAATTCGTAATGAATGCGAAATTTATTCTGACTAGTCATCAAATGTAATAAGAAATCGAAATTAGGAAATATATTCACAGTTATATGACCTTCGTTTTTTCCTTTTTTCATCAAATCCCATTTAAGAATCCTCCACAAATTAAAAATATTTTTCGTGATAACTGGATTGTGGAATGAGGATCCAAAAATATTTTGTATTGAATAAGAATCTTATATGTATAGCCTATTATGATAAGTTTTGGTATTAGGCTCTATTACCATAAGAAAGTGTAAGTATTTCTGGGAAAATATATCTTCTTATTATCCTCATTTAAGTTTCTTTCGATCTTTTTGCTTAGAATTCTAGGAAACAAACATTGTTATTAGCTGGGCGCTTTTAATTGTCTAGAACATTGGTGTTACTCGACCATTCTATATAGGTTGTATTTTCTTTTGAGGAAAAAGGTTCAATCGATTTTTATTGTTTTTACCTTTCCCCAATTTTATATTTTAAATATTTTCATGATAGGAGACCTATAGATCTCCCATTAAACACATCTCATCGATTTCTACCGTATTTTATAAGTTAAAATCCCAACATATAAATCAGCGAACAAAGCTCAGCCATTAAAGGTTTTATGATAGAAGTTTATCGAGAGGAAAAATGAATTTCATAAAAATCAACAATGACTAATGCTCCGTATCATAATACGCATTAATTCAAATATTTTAAACTCCCTTTACCCAAAGTTGCATGTCATGGCAACATCTTAGGTTTTTTTTGTACATTCCTATATATTGGATGCGGTAGCAAACTCTTTTCTCAAATATACAAAATATTAGGTATTAATTTCTGTATTTCGAAAAATATTTTTAGTTTTATGTAAAAATTTAGAATTTTCGCCACTTTTTGTTCACTTTCTCAATTTTTAAAATTTAATGTAAAAATATATTTAATCACTCAAAAATTTACTAAAAATTACTTATTTGTTATGCTATAAAAGATTTTTACGTTTTAAACAATTTTTACATAAAATTATTCAGATATGTTTAGTCGAAATTATGTAGTTCTCTTTTATTCACTTTAGTCGCCTTTTTAAAATTTTATTCCCACATAATATTTATTAATATATGGGAGAAACCTCATTACATTAGGGAATACATGTTTTTAAAAAAAAAATTTTCTGCTGAATCACCTTAGCATAATTTTCACCTAATCAAAAGAAATGATTCCTACATTTATAAACACTTCCACTTTTGTCTCAATACATAAAAAGGGTATAAAACCCTACCGAAACAATTATCGGGGAATATCTCTAATAACTGCGTGGGGTAAAATACTTCCATTAATAATCAACATTAGGTTTTTATAAATTTTGTTTGCAAGTTAATTACAGCCGAGCCGGAAAAGAAAAGGAGAAGAATGCATAGCGAAGGACGTTTAATTATATGAAATATGTAAACGCGGGCAACTATTATACTAAACCATATATTCATGTTTTATGGATTAAAAAAAGTTTGACAAAGTGTACCTCAAAATATTATAATAAATTTACTAATAAAAATAAACGTACTTACAAAAATTTTAAGAATAACAAAAATTGCATGAGGGTCTAAGACGATTCTTTGTGTAAAAAAATGATGCAAGTATAACTGGATGAAGGAATTCCTTAGGATTACGATGAGAAAATTTTAATTATCACAATCCCTAGTCTGTGTTTTATCACCTTCCAACAAAATAAATCTATCAAATGATACGCGGATATTTCGTATCAGAAAGACCAAATCATTTTCATAATTCTCTTGGAGATTGCCGTTCATGCCTCTTATATTTTCTCATAGAATTAAAAAAATTGTAAGTTATTTTAAGGATATGAGAACGGCCAATTGTTAACTATTATCAGAAAAAGTACAAAAAATTGTTTTTTTATCGGGCGTCCCAGGAAAATAGTTAAATTCTTTGAATTGTTGGATCTGTTGACGCATGTTATTATACTTTGGTACAACCTTTACCGCCACAATATGCCAGAATACGAATATTTCTAAACAGAGTAAAAAAAATTAGGGGGCGAGTTGAGGACTGAAATAATGCAGATACAATACAATGTGGGATTCAAGTGGATGAATGCCGATTAAGATCAAAAACAGGCTCTATGACTATGGGTAAATATAACAACGGAACTGAAATATAACCTCGAGCAAAAAGTATAAAAAAATCGTAAACAAAAATCATATCGATCCGAATAGAAAAGAATTGAAGAAAAATACTAGGCCCCGTAGATTTATTGCATGACGAAATGCTATATGAATTGAAATAGATCATACAAAAGCACTGAAAGGAACCTTTAAAAGGTCGATAGGAAGGAAGTGACAACTTTATTACAAATAACATAGAAAATATTGAACAAGACAGTATGAATTGGAACGATGAATTGATGTCCCCATCCAGATCAATAAGAAGTAAAATTTACGAGTTCTATTTTATGAATGTGGCAACCTCACCCTAAACTTTGTAATTCCCTTAGTAGTTCACACCAAAAATATCCACCGGCTGAAGTTACACTAAAATATAAAATATAAAAAATATGACGGCAACATAATTAGAATAATTAGAATTTTTCCCACTTGAATTCAAACTGAGAAGTTAAAACCCTAATAGCTTGTTTGAAATGTTTGGCAAAATCCTAGACGACAATGTCGTTCCAAATTTTATTATATTTTAATTTTAAATGTATGTGAATATTTTTACATAAATTGATAATTTCCTTGTAGGAAACATTAAAGTTATTAAATTTTTTGGGGGATATATAATGCAATATTTCAATTAAAACCAGTTTAATGTAATTGGAAAGGATATTCATGTACACCCCGCACGGTTAACTATTACCAGTGTACGTTTCTCCGTCCACTCAATTAATTTTTTGTACTAGAGCAACATGCAATTTTATAATTTATATTATCGGGGGGCCAGGCACAATATTTAAATCATGACCCGGGTTGGGCGCATAGTTTTTTTTCCGCATTAATAATCTATAAGATACCATTTTTTTAATCTAATATCCTATTCTTTTTCTGTGATAAGTATTATAAAGTCAGAACGATGAAAACACAAGAAATTAATGATGACTCAAGAGTCCGCAGATATAGGTAAAATATCTATATCCCAGAAAGCCTGCTTAATTTCACTATAAATTAAATCGCCGGTGACTTCTCGCGGAAATACCTCAATGATTTATATTATATTTATTCTTTTCCCCTAATAGTCTCGCACTCTAACAACTTCCACAGTTTGAATATGCAATGAAAAGTGTGAAGAGGTTTATTTTACTATTTTCTATGTAAATGGGCATTAAACTAGTGGTTTCTACCTCCTACAAACTAAAAAAAAGGCGAAACGAAGATGAAGAGTCATCGAATTCAGAATCCATTATTTGAAGGTCAACTTGAGATTATATCATTAAGAAATCCTACATTTAAAATTTCAAACATATACTCAGACGAATTGTCATAATTAGTACATTAAAATCTTCTATATCGTCATCAAAATTTTAAGAGAAAACCTAGATTGCCAGTTGAGACTAACGACCCATCCAACAAAGAATACTCAAGCACAAAAAGGCAATCAGGTTATCTAACTCAATATCCTATGAACAAATGGATATGGATCAAGTATACAGTGTTAAAATTATATTAGTTAGGGATCATGAAAGTAAAAAAGCACACAACGGAGACGATAATTTAAAAGGGAAATATTGCTAGAGTTGGGCAATAAAATTCCTATTATTTTTTTGATACGATTTTAGCTACAGATTAACTGAAAACATTCAAAACTCCACACACAATTTTCGACTTTTTAGTGAGGAACAAGTTCGAAAGAATATCCTCACTATTGGTTCAAATTCCAGGAAAAACGTAGTTACGTATCTTAACATTATTTTATGAGTTCCATTAAAAAAATCCCTTCTATTGTTTAACAACGATTTTTGTTAAGTTTTGAATTTTTATGCCATATCATTTTATTTCCACTGTTTTCTAATACAGAATTTTGCATTTGTTTTAAAGTTATTTCCCTTAAATCGAACGGGAAATACAATACGCCTTTTTCATATTTATCTTTTTAAGTAAACCAATAACTATTAATCAAGTAAATATTTATTATAATAAAACATGAAAATATTTCTAAAATATAACAATGAAAGCACTGACTATAATTAACAACAACTGAAACCATTTACAAACTTAGCCTTAATTTGACACACATGATCATTTGAAAATTTCGTTGGAATGGACAAAAATATGAAGGAGGACAGAAATTTGATACAAAATATTAAAAAAACAATCTGATAGAATGCCTGGATGGCTCACTAAAAAAAAATCAGATTTTATTTTTAAGATACTCTAAAATCTCTCTTATTCGGAAAATTAAATAGACGTTAAATATATCTCGAACATGTACGCTTACCTTTAGGCCTCTATAATCGAGGAATTGTTAAATGACCGATCAAATATAAACGTTCCCTTTTAAAAAATCCATTTGTATAACTATATAAGACATTCTAAATAACAGTTGCACTTAAATCGCAAAAAAGTAAAAAATATTTCAGGTGAAAAATAATTAATTTAAAAATCAAATGTTTAAATAAAAAAAATTTTTAGAACTGTAAAAGCACTTTTTATTAGTTAATCTTAAGATTTAACTATTATATCAACATATTGAGAGGAAAAAAAACAGAGAATTCTATATGGATTAAGAAGGTAATTTTTCAGAAAAAAATAGAGGATCTTTACAATTGTTAAACCACACCCAATGCATTAAATGTTCATGAAGACAATATTTTATAATTAACAATTGAATTTATAATTTCATAAAAAAAAGTGGTGAGAAGATGAGTGCGGGGATTCACATGAAGTAACAAATGATCAACTCATCCAGATTTCTCTTAATCGAAAAAGCATAAATAGCCTAAATTTTGCATATTCATAACCAAAATACAAATCTATAGCAGAGTTAATAATTTCGACCTCTAGGAAATTTGCAGTAGGCTTTTAAATTAAAAACCTCAATGGATTGATGATATGGTTAAATGTGTTTCAATAGTGTTGTAGATTAGAATTTAAGAAGATACATGGTTAAAAAAATTCAAATGCCCCAGAATCCGCAATAAATGTGTTCTCAGAAATATACCAAATACTAAAAATTCTTTGATTCAAATATTTTTTCAAAAATGGTTGCGGCAGCGATATTTTATAACCTCACACCAAATTGCATATTTTCATTCGATCAGCTAAGGGGAATAAAAATAAAGCCGTTTTTAATATATAATTCAAAAAAGCTGCGATGTTTTAATAATTTAGAAACATTTAAATATACAAATTATTATTCCAATTTAAAGTCTAGGATGACAAGTTTTATTTTTTTTTATTTTGAGAATATTTGAATTCAGAAATGATTTTACTTAATGTTCATTCTATGTGAATCATAGATGATGTCACATCACATCCCATATAAGTAATCATGATATTCTTATTTGATATAATATAATTACCTTCTTATACGATGGCACATTTCAAATCTATAGTTTCTGGAAGAATTATATCTTTTAAAAGCCGATATAGGAAGTTATTCTTGATAAAATATATTCAATTTTCTCAATTACATTAGCCCAATCAAAAAATCTTAAGCAGGCTGCCCTCTGCAATAATTCAGTTTGGAAGGCGCTAGCATATGAAAAATAAACAATTGCTATATCAAAATCGAATGTTACAAAATTTGATGAATTTTGTCGCCAATATATAAATTGAGTCGATTAAGGAAAATAATAGCGATGGTTGTACGAATAAGATGGAATTAAAACAATGATATGCATATGTTAATATTGATAAGAATAATACAAAAAAAACTGGTCTTAGTATATACGAAATAATTAATTTAAAATAAAATCAAGGAAAACAATGTTAAAGTAAATAATTTGAAAGATAGCATCATTAACAAAAGACAAACTGATATTATTACACTGAAGAATATCATTAGGAGTATTGGAAAAATGATTTGATAGAAAAGTCAAATTGATGTACAAATTGCACTCAAAGATAGTTGCCAATAAGAAAGAACATTTTTTAGAATCTTTCATTATCAAAGAGAATATCGTGGATAATCATCGCCAGCCAGTGCCCTTGTGGTACGGCGTCCTTAGAGGGAAGAGATTATCTGTGACGTTAAGTAGGTGAGATCCCCCTACTATCGCTGAATCTTGGCAGAGTGGCCATCTCGAAAGGGACCAGTAAGATTTTACACATCCAGTCTCAGTAGAAAAAAAGATGGAATAAAGAAAATAATATTATATATTTTGGGTCATTGTAGTCACTCCCGCCTCCTTTAATACTTGATTTTCATTATCTTATTTAAATAAATATTTAAAACTAAAAAATACATTTGTTTGAATTGATTTAACCAAAATTTTAGACTTTGAACCATTCATTAAACCAAACCAAACCGCGCGCGTTGTGTTATTATAAAAACAATAAATTTCAAGAATAAAAGTAAAAACAAAATTAGGTTTACACCCACGAAGAATCCAACAATTAAGAATAAAATGCAAAAACAATAAAATAATTTCCAATTACACTGAAAAAATATTATTTTAAGCTAACATTTCCAATCTTATGTTATTAATGTAGTGCACCCACATCCGTCTAAACTAATAGAATTACACATACGGCGCATGTCACTCAAAAATATGTCGCCTAGTCCAATCAATTGATCGATTATTATCCACAGTATCACAGCTTCTTGTGAAAGGACAAAGAATAAAAATTCTTCGTTACTAACAGGATATATATCCTCCTCCAGTTGTAAAAATATAAAACTGTTTAGTCTCTGCAAAATAAAAAAGTCAGATTCCGTGTGTTCCACAGTAATCTATTCGTTTATTACATTATGTACGAGCTTCCCTTACTTTATCAAGCCCCTTGACTAGATATATAGGTAAGACCCGTAATCTTTTATAAGAGTAGATGAGAGCCTTAGATAAATCCATTAGATCGTTTATTTATTATTCCTTTATATCTTTTCGAGATGCATCGCTAAATATTTCCGTTAATGTTCGTGCATAATTTTTGCATTGCAATCGTGATGCCAGGAACAGCCTTCCACTGTCAATATACGGATCTCTTGTTGACGGTATCAAAAAATTGTGTCATAAAATATATCTATGGAATACGTAACTATTTTAAATTATCACAAGGTATTCATTCTTAAATATAGCTGACTGGCTTATTGAGGTAACTAATTTACAAAATACCATGATAGTCATTTTATAACTCAATATAACTTAAATGGTGTTTTTGAATAAATGCGCATAAAAACATTCGCTTATATTTTCAATTTATTC
>SGJC01001058.1:0-13195 GCA_009887335.1 Henneguya salminicola
CAGAACTTGATGTTAAGTTAGAATTCCGATTTAAAGATTAAAATAATTGAAAGTGATTTAATCAATAGTTAGTTTACTGTTGTAACTTGATGTTGATAATCTTCTATAAAATTTCAAATAGAACTCATAAAATAAAAAAAGATTATCTACTTTTGAAATAAAATTTAAAACGGCGAAAATTTTATATTTTATTCAGCGTAAATGAGGATAAGTTTTAAGAATTAAAAAGTTAACAATCATATTTATATTTTGCTTCGACTCCTCGACCTACACGTTGGTAAGGTTATTTTTACCACTTTGAATAAAAGAAAATTAAATTTGTTCTGTCATCTTAATGATTTAAAAATTTTTCAGTTTTCTTTATTTTAATTAAACTCTTTTCCTTAAATTTTTATGAAATATCAAAGATGCACAACGTCCTTCTTTCTCTCATGCATAAAATATTTCTGAGTTTGGTGACGGTAATTTTTATTTAGTTATGAATCACGAGAATTAAGAAACTGATTGATTCGACCTTCCATAAAAAATATCTGTCAACTTATGGTATATTGCTGCTGATTTACGTATTAAAGCGAAAATAAACCTATTTTTAAATTTCAATGTGGTAAACGCCGTTAACATTTCTAAGTTAGGTGTGTCTTAAATTTAGATTAACATTATAATTTAATATAATTATTATTTTCA
The DNA here is from genome assembly GCA_009887335.1 of Henneguya salminicola. Classification (NCBI taxonomy): domain Eukaryota; kingdom Metazoa; phylum Cnidaria; class Myxozoa; order Bivalvulida; family Myxobolidae; genus Henneguya; species Henneguya salminicola. The sequence continues at coordinate 685 of SGJC01001058.1, forward strand.
TAAAAAAAACTATAAATAATTCATAAAAATACACACGTATGAGAAGAAATAAGTTTACAGATAATTTTTTCTAATTTTTAACAAATTTCCAATGTAAAGTGTATGAAAATTAATAAAATATTAGAATTTATGTTATTTTATTCAAAATTAGTACGATTAAAATCGTGTAGATATCATTATTTATTTCAACTAAAGAAGTCTGGGACAGAACTTCATTTTGTGCTCACGCATATAAGCAACTAATTTCCGGATTTTTCTCTTTACTGTATTTAAATATTTATGAATTGATTGGTAGATCATGTTTTTTACATGTCATTAATGATAATAAATTTATGAATTTATAGTTCAGGAATATGGTGTTTAGTCTTTCCTATTTTTTAGTGTGGTTGAAAATTATTATTTCTTTATAAAAAAAAGAATTTTCTATTGAAAATACAACTTTCGTTATGTCATTCGAGTTCTAACTTCATGGAAATTATTCGCTTTGTTGTCACTAACTAGGTGTGTTGAATCTTACTTATTTCGTTCCATAAAAGTTTTCGAGATGCGATATTACTATTTCAACCTGTCAGGCATCTCCAACTGCATGGTATACGATGTAGAAAACGGTTAAGCGTACTAAATCTCACACACAAACCTTTATTTGAAAAGATGCAGTTTCCAGAGCCATGTTTGCTTTATAACCTCCTCATTATCCTCTTCCATGCCATCTGTTAAGAACTGAATCTCCTCGATCCAGATTATACACAGTATTTTACTAAGAGCTTCTTACAGTCGACACACACTTAGGTTATTTAATATACTCGAAATGAGTTTTTATTTTAACATTCTCATTCATTAATTTTAATGTGCCTTTTTAAAATCTATCGGAATTTTAAATAGTTAAATCTTTTACTATTCCTTGTAAAGAAATGTAAGGATTTTATCCTAACATATTTTGATAACAGTTAAATGTAATTTTAATCATCAAACTAATTTGAGTATGATCTTTCCAATTGTTGAATTTCTTTAAATCTTATATTACGGTATTATAAAGAAGGACTCTTTATTTATAATATCTCTATTTTTACATTCTTTTCATTTTCCTTGCAATCTTAATTTAAAAAAAATTTTAAGATATTTAATATCTGGTGGTCATGTATCGTTTTTGATTAAATATGTCTTTGGCTGCAATAATGAATTAATTTAATTCTTTTCATTATGCGAATTTTACGTAGAGTATTAGGTTTGCAATAATTTATTGACTCAATTTTAATTTAATATTATAAAAATTAATAAAAAATAATTTTTATTAATTAAATGAACGGGAATAAAAACCAATCTGGCATTTATGTAATCAAAATATTGATTTTTATTTGAATGAGATTCATTTCGTCAAATAATACTTTATTTTTAATATTTATATGCAATATTTTTATTCTCAGTGTTGCATATTAATGCATGTCACAACAAATAACATTTTGATTCAAGCATAAGTTAAAAAAAAATTGAATTATAAAAATAATAGAAAATAAATGTTAAAATTTGAGAACTATGTCAATCTGAAAGTTCAGAGTGAAAAACATCTTTGTTTATTTTCATATTGCCAAAATGAAACATGACGGCATACCAGATCATTTGAAAATATCATTAAAATTACGAGATATGATAGATTAGGTTTCTACTACTTTGTCATATAATATATTTCTAATATATTATATGATTTTTGGCTGCTAATTTGCATTGAGCTCAGCCAAAAAGTTTAATAGATTTGGTTCGAGTCTCGAATTTCCTCTAATTTTTAACAGCCTAAAAGGATGTAAAATATGATGAGAGTCGGTGTTTTGCCGGGTTTTTATGACCGATGGAGATCGGTAGAAGCTATAACAAGGTGTAAATCGTGCAATGACCGAGAAAGCAGTAGAAATGAAGGATATTTTTGCAAGAGCGTTCAAGAGTAATTTGTGATATTATTTTTCATAAGATTAGGAAAGTTAAGCCCCTTTCGGCATCGTCAAACTTTTGGTGGTATACTAAAAGTAATATGTAATTGTGCTTTTTATAGAAGATTAATGATTTTTCAACGAGAAATTATTTTATTCACGGTATAGATGGCTTTGATTCAAGGGGAATGAACACTCCTAGAGTAAGAAACACGTATGTATTTTATCTATAAGTTTTTCATATTTGAAACAAAAGTTGAATTCATCAAAATTGTACATAAAATAAAATAAAAAATTCCAATTTTGAAAAATTATAATTAATGAATAATATGTTAAATAACCCAAGACTATTTTTTCCTGCCGTAAAAAATTTAAAAAAAACTAACTAAAATAAGAATTATAAAAAAGAGGCTAGGCTAGGTGCGTGTAAATGTTATAGTTCATTTTCATCAAATTAAAAAATAAATGGCTTTCTGCGTAATCTGTTAATTCTGTTATGCTATCACTCGAAACAATATAAAAACCTGGCTCAGATTAATCAGGAAATTACGGGAAAAATTTTTTATCAAAAAGCCCGAAATAGGGTTGGTACGCTCAATTGTTGCATAAATAAATGGCATTGCATACAAACTTTGACTACTATTTTAAATATAAAAAAAGCGAAATTTTTATCATGTTTGATCCATAAAGATAAGAGTACGAATGCAGAGAATAGATACAGATTCAACTAACCAAGAAAATTGATTTCAACACTTCTCTTGCGTTCTTAATTTTCTTAAACTTATACGTGTGCATACTTCTTAATAAGTATGTAATTTATATGCAGAAGAAAGACTTTTTATATTATAATAACCAAAATAAATTCAAAAAACAGCATGGTTATAGTTTTCTTATCATTTTAAAGTGTGAAATAGGATATTGAATTAAAAGGCATAGAAATCAAAGAATACAAAGGCAGCAGCAAGATAAGACTTTAATTTAAAAAAATAAAATGCTATACATTTTATAAACAGAATATATGATATTGTTTGCAAATAAAAATAAAGTGATTTTTTTTTTTTGTAGTTTTTCATAGTTTCTGCAATATATTGTGAGAATCTTTAAACTTTTATACGTTGTCTTTAATTCTTTAAACAATATTGGGCTCTGTTTTAAAAATATTAAAATGGCAATAATTTTGAAAGGTATTAAGACCAACAGGAATAAGCCGGGTGCACATTCATATTGATAATAATTTATAATCTGCCTTATTCTTTTAGTTAAGTTGACCTAAAATAGAATAATATAATTTTAAATTTCTCAAAATTTTTAGTTCCAATGAATTATTATACATGGAGAGAAGTTTGACAAAAGCAACCCTGGGGTTTTAACATTTGATATTTTTTCATCTTAATATAAAAAAGATCAATTTTTTTATGAAGTCTAAAAAAATATTTTATTATATTGTAATAATGTCAGATAACAGCGAGCCCCATAAACGTATATAGTTATATGCTTTTTTAACTACAGTTTTTTTATTCCTTCAATATTTCAAATGATATTAATTCGATTTAATTACGATTTTCAAGATCAAGATTTTTCATCTTTTTAAATTACTAATTTGCATTTTTTTATCCAATAAACTTTTAAATAAGCCATATCAGTAAAGATTAAGAACCGACCGTAGTTTTTTAAAGGGGAAAGGAAACGATCAAAAAAATATTCTTCACAATTTGCAATGTTCTAGATATGCATGCGCAATGTAGCATATTCTTATTAGACCGTATATTTTTAATTCATTTTTTTACAAAATACAATGTTAAAATACCGTTAATAAACGATAGATAATTGTTCTGAAAATTTTGAACGCTGATTATTTGTGTCAAGATATGCTTTAAATTGCAATTATCTATCTCTTTTTTTATTATATATAAAACGATATTATAAATTTATTCTTGCATACAAGTATCTTAATAAAATTTAATCTTTTTTTCAGGGCAATTTTAACAAAAATTACTGTCATAGATACTAAAACAACTATTTGACCCCAAAAACAAATTGTAATATCACGTTTTAAGGACTTTTTGTTATTAATCTTAATTTTATTTTTATTTAAAATTTTACGGTATCTTTTAAATATTTTAAACGATCATATGGCTCGGTTTTAAGCATATCTAACTGAACAAGAGTGTTTTAAAATTTAAAGACTAATATTCTGACATTATCCGTATCACCAAACCATTTTTGAATGAATGTCAACAAAAGAATGGTTAAACTCTAATTAAAAGATACTAGTAAATTTTACAAAGAGAGTAATATAAAAATAAATTTAATTTTTTAGATTTAAAGAGTTTTCTTTTAAAACTTTAAAAAATTTATTGATTTTAGTTTAATAATTGCTCCATACATAAATTCTAAATTAAAAAATATTCCATTTATAAAGAAAATCTACCCTAAAATTATTTATTTAAAGATATCATTATAATTTTTTTACGCATCGACTTGATTTGGGAAACTTTAATTATCTTTTTAAAATGATCATCTCAGTATTTAATTTAGAGTGAACAAATCGAAAGATAGGCCTAATTGTAAGCATAAATTGGATATTATGAGAAAGGCAAGCAGGAAATATGGCAAATAATCTCTTCTCTCTACGAAAGCCGCAATACTTAGACATATTATTGCATCTCTATTCTTTCAATAGTAATTGAGATTGAGATAAAAGATAACTAAACTTTAAATTGCCATCCGTTTTTTTAAAGGGTATTTTACAATTAACACCATGTAACTATTAACGATCAGCCTTATGTTGTTTTTTTAATAATATTTACAGGCAGTATATATCATATAGAACTTAATACTTGTTAGCTGTGCCAAGCAAGATAAATCAGAAATTACCCTTATACGAATGTCCTCTCTATTACAGCGTATAAAGGAAATAAGTTTAGTTAAACTCATACTATCATCGAGAATCTTCGTAATAGCGCCAACAGAGTACTCTTATAACCCCCTTTATTTTAAAAGAGCTAGAATCTTAAAGATATAAATTATTTGATAATTCTTACTATTTTTGAGGTTGTTCGAGTTTTTATGTTTAATCAATATCACAATAAATAAAATGGAAGGATAATATAGAATTGAAATTCAACGATTTGTAGGTTAATTAAGACTAAATTATGTTTTAGAATACACTCTCAAATTTTTAAGATAAATATTTAGAAATGTATATTTAAATATTATTAAAGTAGTTTAGGTACAAAAATGCCAATCTTAGTAGAATACTCCTCGTTTGCATCATTTTTATTTAAACCCGATAATATTATAATTCAAGGTTAATTTATGTTTTCCTGTTTCATAAATATACATTTCCGAAAATTGCATGTTTACTATGTTTATAAATGCATCAAAAACTTCATATCAACAAATAACTCCTTTTTTAAATTATTATTTATTTAAATTTAGATAAAATAAAATATATTTTTTTATTTTCTGGTATAAAGGTAGCAGAATACGGCGCACAATAATGTTGGTTGCCGAGGTAGTTATAAAAATGAATGCCTTCGTTTCGATATCAATCACACATTCAATTAGTAATATCCTTGATGTTTTAATATTATTAAATGTGTTTTATATTTTGCTTTTGCATTTTTTTTTCATTTGAGATGTTTTTAATAATTCTAGAAAAAATGACACCACTTTTAAAATTGACTAAACCCTATATTGAAATTAGTGCTTCGGAGAAATACAAAATAACCGATTGTTTCCCCTCATGTAATTGATCTGATTTTTTTAACGACGTTATATAAAAAATATATTTAAAGTCGTAACTATGTAATTTAATATAATATCATATTTAATATAAAAAAACTCATATTAAATCTTTTTTTTATAAAATAACAAAAAAAAATGATTTAACTTGAAACTTTTAATAAAATGATATTAAGAATAAAATTTGCCGAGCTAATAACATTAAATTATTTTAGCCAAATTTGTGAGATTTTTTTAATAAAAATAAACCCAACATAGTGATGACAATATATTTTTCGTTTAAAGAACCGAGTCAGCTGTTATAGAATCGAGAAACTATATTTTTTTAAGATAATAAAAGGCAATAACTTATTTAATTGTGTAAGTGAATGTATTTTATGTTTTAATAATATTGAGGATAATTTATCTCATGTTTTTTTAAATGATTGTACTTCGATAAAGCTTGTGATTCATTTTAAAATATTTTCAAACCTTTGAATAATCATTCCACAATTTTTTTTGTTCTTGATTTTTATTAAGCTTTTTAGGAGGCGAAGTAATGAGTTTACTTATTAAATTATACGCTTCGTGAGATTTTTAAAAATACGTTAAGTTTATATTCCGCATTTACCAAAAATTTAGTATTACAATATAAAAAATTAAACTGAGAGCCAAATCCTACAAGAATATGGTCTTTCGGATTTAGAGCTAACGGTAGAAAGTTTTATAGCTTTGGCAATGCCTGTCGAACTTTTGTGCCTGCCTTACGATTGACATGATTTTTATTCTTTTAAAATAAGAGAAAAACTAGAGGAGACGAAGCCTACCTTAACCGTTTAATCATAAAAAAAACTATATATATATTTTATGAATTACACGGGCAAATCTCTCCTCTTTTACCCTGGCCTTGCAGAGTTAGAATTTGCGCACAAAAACTTTTTCTTAGCCATTGTTACCTCTTTTTATTATTTTATTTACAACATCTGCTCTACCCACATACGTAGAAGTGAAAAGAAGTCGCTACACTTTAATTGACATAAAATAAAAATATATTTAATATCATTAATTTTCTTGACAATCCAATTATACTTTATCATATTTTTTTACAATAATATATATTTTTTAATTTCGAAGTGTACATATCACTTAGAACAAGCTAAAATCAATGCAGTTACACCATGTAGTTGAAAAAATAAGTATTATTTTTATTAAATGACGTAACCGACTATAGATTCCGTAATTAAATTGATTTAAATTTATTATTTACTGTTTCAACACAAGTGTTCTCTTCATGTTATTAGTTTGTGGGAAAATGATAGATAAATATGGATTTTCGATTCTAAATTGAATGTCTTACAATGTAATAAGGTTAAACTGCTAAAATTTTATTTATGTCAAAAGACCCTACAAATATAGCCGCATTTATATACGATAGGAACGCCCGAATTAACTCCTATTTATATTTTAATCGAAATTTTTTTAGTAAAATTGAGAATTATCTACAGCTATATGCAAGCCATACATCGATTGAAGATTGCTTGACAGCAGAACAAATATAAATCGAGATCCATCCTAAATACAGTTAAGAACTGATATTTATTCTTACGGTATAAATTTAACAATAAAAAGTGCACTAATTCGCGTATAGAAAAGAAGTATAAAGGGTTTCAAGAACGAAATATTTCATTCTATGAAATATTTTTTAATCATTTTCGTGCGAAAATTTTACTTTTCCTCAAGCGTAAAAACAGATAATACATCTTAAACATCATATTATGAAAAATTCATATTATGAATTCGAATTTTTTGCATGGGATCATTATAATTTCTAGAGAAAAATTGGAGATCAAGGCATATTTTTTTAAACACTAATACATAAAGGGGGACATCGTCAGTGCTTTGATAAATATTTAAAAGCTTAACCGTACAAATATTTTCAAATTTCAGGATCTTGGTTTTTGAAATAAACATCGAAACAATTGTTCAACATATACTAGAATACACACAAGGAGGGATATGCATATATTGGACTGCTAGCTTGCCAGCTGTTCTTTTTGAATTATAATGTTTAATCGCTGTAGTAAAAGTCAGTTGCAACTATGTTTATCACTTAAGGCAACCTTTTATAAAAATATTATAGTTTCTGGAAACTGATTGATAAAATTAAAATTAACCAGCATCACTCAATATCATTATTGACCCATGTCGCGTCTTAAAGAATTTATTTATCCAAACGATTATTATACGCCTATGGGGTGCATCAAATAATCAAGTATTTATATCCTTAAACTAAATCATAATAAATCAATCATATAATATGGGGTTAACTTCTGAGATTAAATGCATATTTTATTTTTTATATATTTCCGTTCATTTTAACGCTAGTAAAAAATTTAATCGACATTTAAAAATTTTAAAGAAATCTGAATATTAGTCGCCAAATATTTCAACTTTTTCTTTTTTTATCAACTTTTAATGATACACTTAAATTATAATTTGATTAATAAATATAAAAATAGCTGTTTCCAATATTTATTAACTGATGATCCTTTACTTTAGAACTAATATCGAAAAAAATAAATATAATTTTAGTTTGAATATGTTATTGTGTTTATGTTTTTTTAAAACACAGACTCTATCTTATGATCAGATTCTAAATATATCTTCCTTAAATTCACGTATTTAAAAAGTTATGATCTACTCGATTTAAGATAATGACATCAATTTTTACAATTCCAAAATATTCCCTTAACAGAATTTCGTATATTTCCCCTTCCTTTCAACTAACACACGTTCTGAATAGTTATATATACTTAACTTATGTTCGGAATAAGATGAGTTACAGATATGCGGATTTAAATATAAAATTTTGAATTTTGTCATATATCAACGGTTCATCAGTATTGTAGTTAAGATAACTATCTTGTGTATGATTGATTTCTTATATCTTAGGCTTAAGGGACGCTTCTACCCAGTGATTGACGACTAAACGTGGAAGGATAAAACAATTACGATAATTGCTATTCCAATTAAATTATTGGATCAGTATTAATTTTATTTATTTCGATTAAATCATAATTGGCAATACTCTTGATTTTAGTTTTAAATATAAGTCAATTGAAATTATTTTTGGCTTAAGTTATAATTTCAAATTTATTTTATCATGTATAATACATTTAATGTCAAAAGTGTATGCAACTAAAACATTTAACTTTAGTTATGAACCATAATTAATTCGAAAATCTATTTTTATATTTACTTATAAACATAATGACGATATACTCGATATTTTAGTCCCCAGAACAATTTAGAGCGTCCATGCAAATTTCTAGAAAACCGAAAAACAACTTAATTTTTTTTTAATTTAAATTTTAATAATCAACTAATGGGTGGGATGAATATATATTTTTATAACTTTTACATCTAGTTTAAAATTTTTATGATAAAACCAACACGCAAATGAGTGAAGCATTGTAATTCGATATGATGAAAATTGCAAAAAAACTGATATTCCACGTATATACTGAGAGTTGTGAGATAAATTTAATAACAATATTAAAATAAAAATAATGTTTCAGTTAGGGTAAAATGTAGGGGAAATGAGAAAAAAGTGGAACCACTTAATTCGAATGATAAATGTGGGAATAATATACGTAAAAATTTTTTTAAATTTATAAATCTTTTATCAATAAAAAAAAATTAAGTTTAACCACATTTTTGTGTGGTAAAATATATGTTTACTTTTAATGATAAAAATAGTTTTTTTTTTGTACTCGGCCTGGATGTGTAAAACCTTACTGGTCTCTTTCGAGAGGGGCTTCACGGTCCCCCATTCCGCCCAAGCGGACGCCAGGTAGGCACCACTGGTATGATTCAGCGGTAGTGTGGGGGTCTCTCCCACTAAACATCACACCAACCTCTTCCCTCTAGGGACGCCGTACCACCTTAAAAATCTTATCTAAATATATTAAATTATCAATCTAAATTTTTTTATCTAAAAGAGAACGGTATGATATCCTCATTCAAGATATGGGAAAGTTGCAAACAACTATATTCATTGACTCCACGTGCAAATTGAAGCAAAGAGAAATGGAAATATTTCAAAAGAATAAGTAGGATGAAACGGAGCATATGTCGTGGTAGATTTTCAGGAAACCGATATTTACTGCAGATCATACTACTATTAATACATTTATTTGCAGCATTTAATCTGTAATCCAGATGTTTCAAGTAGGGTAGTGATCGATTGCATACGTTTTATGCTAGATTTATTGTTGATATAACCTTGAAAATATTTATAATAAAAATAGATGCGGGAAAAGAGGAAAAACTTTACAGATCGCGATCAAGCTTTTGCGGTCAAAGGAAATACAACAAATAATAAAATAGTAGAGTAACAGAATGTTCAGAAAATTACACTAAATTCAGATAATCGTTATGTCGATTTCATAAAATTTAAGCCAATAGATATGAGAAAATTCATGAGGATAATAATAAAACATATTTTACTCTATACACGTGTGATCTAACACGAGAAAATTTCATTAAAAATTCCCTGCAAGTCAATGTTTTTTAATTTGGTACTATAGGGGAAACAGGTGTGGCGTTTGGTTTTGTAATGGGAGTTTCCCAAGACTGCTTATTTTGGCAGTTATGCCTACCGGGTGCCGGCATGGTGAACTGTGAAGCTCCTCTTGAAGAGGACAATAATGGTTTACACATTTAGTTCAAGACATACAAAAATCATACAAAAATTTAGCATCATAAGCTATATCCATGGGATTATGATTCAATACCAAAATTGGGTACACCATCTTCCAACAATACACTTCCCACTCAAAATATTGAAAATTTGCTGAGGATTCTTAATTGGTGTTGAAGGCAAAAGAGGAAAAAAGAAGTCCATATTACTAGAAATATATTGTCTAATTTCTAGTTTAATAATTTGTACTGACTCCTCAGAATTGATTTCACATTTAATACAAACTAAATTTCACAAAAACTAATTAATTTATTGTACAAGCTTTTATGCAATTTTGTGTATAATTCATTTTGATCTCAATGTTATTATATCGTCTATGTTTTTTAATTTTCAGAATGTTATATTTAATGTTTAAAACATAATATATTTATTTTCAGGGTAATTTTGCAAAACCAATTATTTTATATTAACTTCATAACATGAACATATTTTTTTCAATAATGATATTCGTTTTTTTAATTTGAAAAATTGGGAAAATTCAAATATTTTAGAAGTATTATCGAAATTTATAAAAGGCATCGAAATTAAAATAACTCCGTGAAAATTAAATCATGTTGATACTAACTTTTACGTATAATATGAATTAACATATATTGAATTCCAAAAATTATATTTTAAATCCATGTAACATCCTAAGGGTTATCAGTTCAATTTTATACCTTAATATGGGATCATGCTTTTATAAAAGAACATTTTCTCTCTACTACCCCTTCACATTAGAGTGAGGTTAGTCAAAGACCATTTTATTATGTTAATATAAGCATAGGAGTAGTTTTTTTATTGATAATATATTTTTTTACATATTAATTATGTCATAAATACATAAAAATAATTTACTAACAGAACATGTTATTAGAATTTAATAGATTGTCAATGTTTAAAAAAGTTACAGCCGATACTTGGATGAAAATGATCCATTAAATGGAAAATCGACTCATTCTAAAATAATTTTTAAACTATGAGCAACTTCCAAATAATAGTCTCCAAATTGTTATTCAAGCATTTAAGAAGGCTGGGCAGGTTAAAGTAAAGTCAAAATGAAGTGCAACATTAATAAATATTCCCAAGAGATATCCCTACATATAAGCCAACTATTGGATGGATTCTAGAATCAAACTATTCTCTCTTCTAATATAAAAATTGTAGATTACTTAATATCTATATTCTAAACAGATATTTGGTAACATTTTATAATTTACTGTTTGCGCATGTTTTTGTTAACTTCTATTTTTATAATTAAATGTAAAAATATATTTTATTACGAAAAAATTTATTAAAAAATATTTTCATTTAAGTTATAAAAAATATATACATATTAATACATTTTTACGTCAAAGATTATAGACAGTTTTAATCCGAATTAAGTAGTTCCATTTTTGTTAACATTTGACTTCTTTTTAATTTTTGATTGCATTATTATTTTTATTTCCTATTCATTTTAATTTTTTTTATTAATTTTTGTGAGAAGCCCAAGTTAATGTTGATAATATATGTTTTCGCGGAATTAGTATAAAGGAAAGAGCCACACACCAGAAAAGCGTCCTATTTTTTATTAAATTATAACATTGGGGCTAAATTTTACAATCTTTTTCCAAGAAATAATAATACCATCCAAAATGGGCATAATAAATGTATTAATCCTTTTTGTCAACATTTTATTAATTTTCCAATTTGAAAGAAAATCTCCCGAAAAAAAGATACCATCATTAAGAAAAATATGTTACCAAGAGAGGTAAGAAAAATTAAAAACATAAGGATTAAGTGATTTCAGACCAATTCAAATTATAAAATCACATAAATTTATATTGAGTACATGTTAACATGTTTTAATAATTTTGTTCTTTTGGTGATATATTTTATTTTTGTCCTTTTTATAAGGTTTATATGGATGTAACATCTTGTTTGATTTACTTTTTTACCCTGTGTAGGATAAGGGTATGTGTTAATGCCCAGTTTAAATACATATTTTGTCAGTTTCAAAAATCCCCCTTTCAATTATAAAATGCTCTTACTCATTTATAATCGAGTTTTTATATAAAAAAACAGAGTTCACATGGAAAATGGCTTTAAGGCGCAGCAAATAGCCGGAAAACGGTAATTG
>SGJC01001059.1:0-20228 GCA_009887335.1 Henneguya salminicola
TTGTTGTCTAACTCATGACAGACTCTTTAAAGCATAATTATATTTTTAAGGGATTTTCTATAAATAATCATTTGAGAAGCCAGGGTTGCATTTGAAAATTTTAATTGTATCCTAATTCTTGGATTTTAAATATCATTTGATGTCAATCATCACACATCTTAAAATAATAAATCTTATTTAAATCAATGATCCTCCTCGAACTCTAATCTCATAAAGTTGAAGCAAACATTTACAATGCTTAATATCAAAATAATATTAAGACAAAACTATAAACCATCCGGAATCATGTTCTTCAGGTTTTCGAAAACTTCAAAGACCTTAAAGACAGATGAAATCTCTTCTCACAATACTTTTCCCCTCTTCCTAAAACTGTCGAAAATGTTTAAAGGTCAAAACTAACATCTGCATTTTTTGGTCCCTCAATAATTTTATTATTTTTACAATGAGAAGCAGCTTAATCCATCCAATTAATTTTACCTTGCTCTATCTTTCATGACTTTATAAAATCTAATGCTGTCTTTCTAGCATCTCTGCTAGGTATAGAAAATTTTTTCATCATATTTAAGGACAAACAATATTATTTGCTTAGTATTTTCTTGATTAAATTGAAAGACACTTGGTTCTCTCACATTAAACAGATAATTTCCATAAAATATTAATTTTTAACTGCTAATAAAAAAGTTTAAAAAAAACTAATGTATTGCAGCTTTTGTTTTTATGTATGGGGTTTCAGTTTAAACTGAAGTAAAACTTTGGGGGGTTGATTTTATTCCCATTTCATAAAACCACATTCTTCAAAACTTAACTATACTACAACAATTTTTTGATTTCTCAGGATTAATCGAACCAAGATTAAACAAAATCGAAATAATTTTCTTCGAGGGATTGCGATTCATTTTACAGAATAGGTTAAGCAAATATTGGTACTCATGTAAACATAACAGAATTTTTATCTTTATATTTTTAACACTTGTTGATTAGATTTGGAAAACGGCTGGAACACAACAGATGACATATATTTTATTAATTAAATCGAAACCATCTATTTGGATATATGAAACAGTTTTGTGATGATCTATTTAGTCGTGAAGAAGTATGGAGATATTCATTTTCTCATTGAATGGGGAGTAAGATTTTAGACCCCCTTAGCTTATTCTTGTTTCTTAGTAGACGCAAATCCTTTTTAACGATAATTTTATAAACTTATCTTTAATATACATAATAGGGTGTGTTGAATCATTTTTTTAACCATGAAGATATAATAAGTCATATGATATTACTTGGGTCTATAATTAATTCCTTTGACTTTTCTCAATATTTTAATCTGAAAGAAGTTTCATTTGAAATAGAATTATTATTTGAGTTTCCTTTACAATCTTGTAAATTTAAATAAATTAAATGCTCATATATGTGAATTAGTTACATTTTGTTTTACTGTGATAGAACTATCTCTTTCAATCAAGAAATAACTTGATTATGATATTTTTCTGTTTATATTCTTGATGAAACAGATCAAAATTTTAAAGTGAAGCATTTTTAACATGAATATGATTTTTCATTATTTTCCTAGACCAAACGTAATTATGAACAATACACTCTTAGCTTCTTGAGCTGATAATTTTCAAAAATTATTCAAAACTTTCTTATTGTTTCCTCGATCCCTCAAATTTTACTTAGAGCGTTTATTTATTAAAGATTTTTCGGATCTCCTACACCTACTTGATTGAATTATAATCCTATGTATTTTTTAGAATAAATCCTTAAAATTTTGATAATATTATTGATTTTTACATTGAGAAGTTTTTGTTCGAAAATCAAATAAGCTATGGATAGAAATTTACAAGCATGTTTTTTTGAAAATTCGAAATTCAGCGTATAGTTTAATGTAACGAATTTATAGAGATTTTCGAAAAGTTGTATCATATAGTTACAAAATTTAGGTACCATATAATTTCCCCACCATTATTATATTTTCACATTTTTATCGAGAAACTTCAGTTAATATATCCCCTCCCCCCCCCCTCTTTTGCTGCATATAGTCTCGTATGATTCGATATTTTATTGAAAAAATTATCTACCTTACCCCCCATATTAACTTGTCATCAACTATATTTTCATCAGTTATTAAATTCAATAACAGCAACTAATCAAGGAATAACTACTATGTTCGTAACGTAAAGGCTACCATAAAATCCTATCATTTAGTCCTCAATATTCCTTTTTATTTTTTTAATTTTTATTAAATGTATTTAATAAAGTATGACAGTTTTATCGAATAAATTTAATATTTTATAAAAGTAAGCATTTGGAAATATAATTCAAATGTAAACTAGAAATTTTTATGAGTTTTTTTAAATGGTTCTACGAGTTTTTTTGTCCAGATTTCAAAAGGAAATAATTTTTTACTTTTAAAAATATAAAATCACGCCAAATAATATATTCCGGCTATAATTGCAGTGAAATCAGATTACAAAAGCAAAAATATATTTTATGAATTTATACATTTGTTAAATCGTATAATACACACCATCGAAAGTTGGGAGGGGTGTACAGGAAATGACGTAATACTATAGTTGTATTAAAAAACATAATCTATTTCAAGTAGATTGATTGCATCATCAAAAAAAACAAGCCACTTATAAAATAAGATAAGTAAATTATTAAAATTTAAATCATAAATTTAGTGTTTTACTTTAATGATGGCTAAATCAAGGTGATATTATATTTCTGCAATATTGTCCAAATCAATTAGATCTACCTGTTAAATTATATTCATGGCTTTTTTATATTTTATTTAAAATTAAAATATATCTCACTTATTAGTAGTTTGGAAAATATTTGGTAAAGTTCATTTTTGTGCCTCCTCCCCTCAGTGTCGCGCAGTGAGAATAATGGCTTTTATTATATTTTAATTTTTTAAATAAATCCTCCTATTGTTACGAAATTTAAAATTAATTTATTCAAATATAAATAGCTTTATGTAAAGCATGCGGCAACCCTTTTCAAAGATAATTCCTGAGTGTTTTTGTTGCCATAAAAACTCCCCTTAATGATTATAAGTGGATTTTAAACTGCATTTCCCCCTACATCAAGGGAATTTTCCTGCTACTATGAGCAGTCTGGAATTTAAAGGCATTCCAGTTTTTTTCAATTTTTTTTGTAGGAGATCTAGTAACTGGATCTCCAAGTGTAATGTAATGGTTTACCTTTTATAAGTATAATATTTGTCGTGGATCGAATAGCTTCGAACGCAATTACTAATAACGGATAAACCTGACAGCAAAGGAGAACGTGTAATTGATAATAATGTTGTTTACCTTCTATTAGAAACCTTTTCTAAAAATTTTTTTTTGTGATGTTCATTCTACACCATCTAAACCCCATGCCCGTTTTATTGGACGGCCTCGATAATATTTATTTTTTCCCAGTTTAGATTCTTAGATTTTGACAGGGATTCGATGCCCTCCGATCCATAAATTGATGAAACCTAAACTATTACTTAATAATTTTCAAAAAGATTTTTTGTATTTTGGGTGTCCTGTGAATGTAATATAATTTGCTTGCCTTTTGATTCGCAAAACCAAAAATGTGCCAACGTCAAAATTTAATTTTATGGCAATTAAATTTTTAAAAGAAAGTTCCATTATTAATTGGATGTCGGAATCTGCAGATTTTTATTGAGCACCTCCAATATTTAGTTTAAAAGAAAGATTTGCGTTCCCCTATTTGTAAACCATATTTAGTGGAAATATTCTATTTTTTTAATATAAGATATTGAATTAAATTTTCTTCAGAAATAAAAAGTTGTAAATACGTAACAAGGGGATCCATATGGAATGATTATATTCATATTTGTTTCACATAGTAAACGATTATTAAATGATTAAAGAATTTAACGAAAAGAACTTAATTTCTCCCATAAAATTGTTAAAAACAGCACTAAAAATTGTTTTGCCAGATTTAGGTCATTATATCGCCGTGCGGTGTGGTGGGATAATAGTCAATTGCATCCTCTTTATATATAAGATATTAAATCGAATTTTCTCAAGAAATAAAAAGCTGTAAATAACTTGCAATTATATCAATGTGCTTTGATTATTTCTAATATTTGTTTTACAAAGTAAATAATGATTAAAGAATCTAAGATTAAATTAGCTTAATTTCTCCGTTAAAATGTTTTGATACTAAAATTGTTAAAAACAGCACAAAAAGATTTTTTCGCCAGATTTAGGCCATTATTATTGCCGCTCGGTGTGCGAGTATGAAATTGAATCAAATTCTAATCTTTTATTTCAAATTCCAGCACCACACTACTTATGTTTTCATTATCAAACACCTTTAAATCCTATCATTCTTTTCAAGATAATAAGTGTTAATAACATTATTTAACACCCATTTAATGGCGTATAAAACCTGATTAATGATCGAAAATGTCGCCACGCGTGCGCAGTTGCAATTGGTTCTTGGCTTAAATATCTTTATATTTTTGTTTCTTTAGATGTACGCCTCTAATTCCTTACAGTTAAGCAGATTTGAAGGTTATTTAAAGAAATGGACCAATTATATGATGCAATATCAACGTCGATGGTTTGTTTATGAGAATGGATATTTGACATATTATAGAGATCGTTCTGAAGTTGGCGAATTAACACGAGCTCAAATCCATCTATTAGGATGTGATCTGAGACGATATTCAAATTTCCGCTTTACCATAACAAAAAATAAAGAAATATTATTTGCGTTACGAGCAGAAACTAAACTAGATTTTGATAATTGGATAGCAACCATAAGTCGTGGAATCATAGAATGTAATGAGTCAGACACAAAATCATCAAATCAACTTACTAATATGATTCCATCTTCAAATAGCGTGTCATTGAAAAAATTTGACAATACGCATGATGATTTTGTATCGCATGCATTTATTGTGACAGAAAATTGCAAACAAATTTCAGTGTTGAGTGCAGAGATAAAAAATCAAGTTTTAAGCAATTTAGGCAAAATAACTGATTTGAATAATCGAGAATTATATGTTGAAACGTATAATAAAATTAAAGCTTTCAAAGAATTAAATGAAAAAGTTAGCAATTCAATTGAAGAATTAGTAAGGCAAAGCGAATTACTTGCGGAATGTGCTTATGCGGCTGTTTATCGGGCGTCACAAAATAATAGCTTAATTGTAGATTTAATGGATAATTCTCAATCTATTCCTAATACTGATAATGATAAATTAAATATGGAAAAAATAAATACTAATTTGCATACATCTGAAGGAGATAGTGAAGAGGATATATTTTATGATGTGGAAAGTTTTCCAACAGAAGGAAGTAATCATGAATTGGATAATATTTCTTTTACAAAAATAAAAATGAAAAAAAGTGTTCGACATCTTAGTCAACAAAATATATCCCCAATTCAACATGTAAGATCTGTTTCTGATATATCATTTAAAAAGAAACAATTACCAACACATATACGAACTGTAATACCACCAAGACCTAATATTAAATTAAGTTTATATAATTTAATTAAAAATATGATTGGAAAAGATCTTAGTAAAGTTCCATTACCAGTTAATTTTAATGAACCATTATCAATGTTACAACGTGTTACAGAATCATTAGAATATTCTGAATTATTAGATAAAGCTAGCACTGTTGATTGTCCATTACTTCAAATGTGTTATGTTTTGGCATTTTCAATATCAAATTATTGTAGCACATCAGTTAGAACTAATAAACCATTTAATCCATTACTAGGTGAAACATTTGAATATGATCGTACTGAAGATTTAGGATGGAGAGTTATATGTGAACAAGTTTCTCATCATCCACCTGTCTGTGCTCTCCATGTTGAAGGTGATGGTTGGACTATGTGGGAAACATTTAATGTTAAAAGTAAATTTATGGCAAAATATTTGGAAATTCAACCTCAAGGATTATCTCAATTAGTTTTTACTCGAACTGGATTTAGATATAGCTGGAATAAAGTTATTACATCTGTTAATAATATTGTAATTGGAACACTTTGGATTGATCAATTTGGAAAATTAAATATGAAAAATCATTCAACTGGAGATTCAGCTACTGTTGAATTTATTCCCTATAGTTTATTTAATTCTGCAAATCATAAAAAAGTATTTATATTCAAAAAAATTAATCAATTAGATTGTTGGTATAGTTCGAGATCATATTGGAAATCACAGATATTCTATAAGTGGTTATTGGGATAAATTTATTGAATGTTCAAAGTTGATAAAAAAATCTGAATCTTCAAATGCTTCTATTGACAGACATATACTATGGACTGCTACACGTTTACCACATGGAGCAGAAAAAATGTATTTTTTTTCTATCTTTGCATGCTCTCTTAATGAGATAAATGAATCAGTGGCTCCTACTGATAGCCGTAGACGACCTGATCAACGAGCTATGGAAAATGGAAATTTTGATTTAGCAAACACAATAAAAATTGAATTAGAAGAGGCTCAGCGTATGAGACGAGCAATAATTCTAGAACAAGCTATTAAAGATGTAATAATTTAATAGTGTTATTATAGAAAATGGCTACAAATCAAACTGCTATGGAAGAAATTTATGAACCATTATGGTTTAAAGTAGATAAAACTGTTCAATCTAATGTTTGTAATATATATGTGTATAAAGGTGGATATTGGGAAGCTAAACTTAAAAAGGATTTTTCCATGTGTCCAAATATCTTTAGCTTATAGGAATAGGAATAGGAATAGAAATAAAATTAACTTTATAATCTTTAATGCTGTATTTTCAATTTTTTTTACGTTTTATACTCTTCTTCTATCAACTATTTACAAAAATTTATTTTATATATTTCTTTTTACGTCATTTACTCAATGATATTAAAAACAAACCAAAAATTGTCTATCTCTAATAGTTGAGAAAAATATTAAAATTAATCAAGTGTGTTATAAAATGGTATTATTTATGATTAAATTGTTTTGGATGTGTCAAAACACCTCTTTTAATAATCATGTATTGTCATGTAATTCTCAAAAATCATGAGAGTCTATTTATATATTTTGAGGATTAAAATATTATTTAATTTTTTTCACAACCATATTCTAATTTCTTAACCTTATTTTATAATTTTTCGTTACATCTCTATCATATTATTATATAATTTTATATATTTATCGAATCGATTTTTTTTTAAATTTAAATTATAAGATTGATTTATAAACATATCATTAATCTAAGATGTTTTTATTATTTTATTTTTTTTCTCAATATAATTTAAGAACAAAATCATTTGTTCATCTTGTTCACTCAAATAAGTATTTTATTTTGTTCCAAAAGAATCATTGAAATAGGATTAAATTGGTGTATTATATGTCAACTAAAATTGATTTTATTCAATTTATTATTATTTAACCAAATTTGATCAAGCGCATAAACATATCATTATTTTTCAATAATTTGTTATAAAAATGATGTTTATACTTTAAATAAACACTATGAAGGTGTATCAAAATTTTTTAATTATTATATATCATATTTCTGTGATTAGTAGTTTATTACTTTATAATGGGCAGGGAAAAATTTTTTCAACTAAATTTTTATTTTATTATTATTAATGAACTAAAACATGAAAAGGGATGACAGTTTTTAGATGGATAAAATTTGAAATAATGACAACTTGAACAAAAATAAGCACCAAAGATTTTCTAATTCTATGAATTATAATAATATCATTCAACGGTTAAAGGGATTTTTAGCTGTCAATATTTATGCTATAAAAATTACACATTAAATAATTGCCAATTCACTTCTCTATACCTTTATTATACTAGTTTTTTCTATTTTTCAAGGTGTTCTTAATGTATAGTAGTTGTAAAATATAATCTAATTTTATTTATTCTAGTTTCTATTGGTTTTTTCTTTTTTTTTATAAATTAAAAAATTTTATAAATATTTGTATGATCAGAAATAAATTTGTTTAAAATAGGTTTTATTCCACGTTTTGATATAGATGTTGCGAGCTTATATTCACCCTAGTCTTTTTATTTTAGACTTATTGAAAATAGATAAAATTTTATCTTCTTTAGTAACGCTAAAAAGGACTGATTAAATTTTCATTGAAGGATTTTTAAATTAAACCAAAAGTATTTGATATCTCAGTGTTTGACACCAATTTTTAACATACTTATAATAATTATAAATATCAATGAGAAAAGTATTTTTCAATTCAACATAGTCTCAATAATCTTTTCGTCAACCTTCATTCGCTGAATGATTCTTCGTGTGCACTGAGTAAAACAGAAAATGTAGAAATTAATTGTTACTTCTGCAAATATATAGATAAAACCATCTATCACCCGCTTCAGTCTAAATAGTAACGTCCTTATTTATACCATATTTTTGAAATTATTTCCCCAAGCTCTTTCATAAGACTCTAATATTTCCCTTTATAAAAAAATTTCAACACTATAAGAAATTGAATTTAACGATAATTCATGAAAAAATATAAAGCTAATAAAAGATCTGGGCAATTATTTTAGGAGAGATTAAAAAATTAGATAGGTTATTAAAGTATAGAGACGAACGTGAAAATAACAAAGGGAGGATTATTAGTAGTTTTTTTGTCATTGAACAAAAATTGTTCACACAAAATACCATATAAATTCATGCAAATTAGTTGGATTGTATACATTAATAGGCTGAGTAAAGAAACTATTCTTTTTTATGTTATCATTTGAATTGACAAAAAAAATGGAATAAAATGAATTTACACAAAAATTACATCCTATAATTGTATCCGAATTAATCTGACTTTGATCTGAGTCGAATGTAAATTTGAACTTAATTTTACTCGAAAAAAAACTGTTCTCCTTTTCGTAACTTATAGAATTGATACATGATTTGGGCCCAACGATTTAATTCGAAAGAATATTTCTATATTATTCGTTTTGTTACCCTAGGAGTCTTCGTCTCGCCGAGCATACTTATATCATACCGTAAATGGCTTTGGTTTCATGGGAAACAACACTTACTGCCTTCTTTTATCACGATCAAAACGACATATAACTTTGAGTAAACCATCTCAAGTTTGAGGAGAGCCGACAGTTTCTTAACTTCGCTTGGATCCCCGGAAACTGTGTTATATACTGAGTCTAAAACCCCAAGAATCTAAAAAAAATAACATAGAATAGGATAGGATATAATATTCGTGTAACGACTTTTCAATTTTAAAATTTACCAGATATAAGAAAATAAAACATTAAAAAGTATTTTTAAAAAAAGAATAATTAAAGATTACTTTGAAATTGAGATAAATATTGTGGGAAGGCGAAAATCGGTTGAGTAAATTTCGCTGTTTAAATTTTACTTCAACTATTAAAACTTTAATAAAAAACATAGAAATAAAATCAGTCGAACTGTATTTCGTAAAAAAGCTGTTTCCTTCTTTATTATTAAATTATGTGGATAAATTCAGATTTTAGCCAAGAACATAGTTATTCATAATATCAGTTAAGTTTGAATTAAAAAAATAAATTATTTATATTTTATTTCAAATCAAATTTTTTTTCGAGTATATGTTTTTGTGGGTTTGCAGCTTTCATTCAATCCAATAACATTAACCAATGATTAAATTCCAAGTTATAGATTATTATCTCATAAAAGTAAATAATCAATTTTGGAACATAATTTATTATAAATTCTTTTGAAAAACAACCTAGCCATTTAATATTTTTATCTGTTTAATTAAAAAATGTTTGTGATCCTCTACATTTATATGGACAACGTCTTTAATACTTATTTCCATGGTTATGGAATTTAAAAATTTTTAAGAAATAAAAAGAATATAGGCGGCTGGTTAGGATAAAGTAAAAAAATTAAAAAAAACATAAATTGGGAAAACAGAATAAAATCGCGCAATCCAAATTAATGGATAATAATTAGATGTAATCAAATTCCCTATTCTCAGTTGAGTTAAGATAGATATTTTACATTTACGGTTTGGTAAAGTGTTTCAGTTTTCTTTACTACCTCATAAAATTAGTCTCGACTGATGTAAGCTGTAAAAATGTATGTTTCCACTTCTATCTTTGTAAGTTTATTAAATTGAAATATTTAGTTCGGAGATAATGATAAATGTATGAAATAAGAACATCACAAAAATTTATTGATTTGAAAAATTACAGATTATTTTGCCACATTATATGTATAGTTTGTGCGAAAAAATGCATATGTTTATTAAAAACAAAAAATCACATATTATTGTAGAATTAACGAGTTTGGGCATATTCAGATGAATTATAACATAAATTTACTTTCATAAAACAACCTCAACTAAAATAAATTTAACTGGAATATTTTTAATAGGCATCTTTTATTTTAGGAATGTTCAATTAAGGTGCAAATAAAAAATATACATAATTGAGGCAGTCTTAATTTTCATATTAAAATTCATGAGCAAACAATTCTATCAATGAATTGTGCATTTAAACTAATTTGGACGAAAGTTTACACCAACATAAAAAGTCAAGCAATTAAAAATAATAATGAATTTAAGTTTACACAACTGGTTAAGTTAGTTGAACCTTGAGATATATTGATCATATAGAAATATTTAAGGATGCATCAAATAAGAAGCAAGAAAACATATTTCAGTTATCTATTCTTTTTTTTTTATAAACTTGAACTAAAAGAATCTTAGGATATTTTATATCTTCCCTAGACACTATTCGGAAATAATTTCAAAGTAAATTATCAAAATATTAATGAAAACATAATTTCTTATCAAAATTTTAGCGTTTGTGTTGATATTGTTAACAAAAACATAAATAGTCTTCTAAAAAGAATTAATAATATATTTTATAAAAGTAAAAATTCTCTTGGCAGATAAAACAAGTAATGATCCAAGGATGAGCTGAACATATAGAGAAAAAAAAATACTATTTCGTTATCAGTGGATCAAATTTTTTTATTGGGCATAAGAACTTCAAAATAAAAAATTTTTTATTTATTTTTTTACGTTCAATGAGCCTAAAATTATTAAAATAACACCATAAGAAAAAAATAGTAGATAGCATGCAATTTGGGGTACAATAAAACAGTTATTTAGAAAGAATACCCTCAAATGAAAGAGTTATAAAATTGTATTCAGTTATTTTGGTCATTGACTTACAGAGTGAAACAGTTTCAATTCCTTTTGAGATAGACTTCCTAATGTCTCAGTTGACCTTAGTTTTCATGTAAATACAGTATAATTCGCTTAATCCGGTTTCGGATAATCCTGATTTTCGAGAAATCCAAATAAATTCTCACATCCCAAATATATTTATTTTTAACCCCATTAAAATGATTCTAATTAATATGGTTTAGTGTAATCCGGAATCCGGGCGATTCTTGAAGTCCCCTGTATATTTTTTATCTTTAATCATTTTTTTTTTATTATTTAATTTACATTTTTTTATGCATTCATAACGATCGAGAACTGAAATTCCTGTAGAAAATAAATGAATTTTATTTGGGATTCAGAAGCTCATCTAAAAGTAAAAAAAAATTGAAATCGAACATCATTTTAAACTAATGCAGCAAACATTGAGTGATATTTTAAGACAGACGAAAATATTAAAGAAAAATATCAAAATGAATTCATTTCAGGAAAAGTGAAAAGAACGAAACAATCAAAATATGCATCGACTGGTAAAGCATTGTTGCGTTGTTTTTCTGTTATGAGAGCAGATAGACCAGATTTTCCAATAGTAGGAGAAATATTGAGACGGCAAGCAATAAAATTTTCTAGAAATCTTAGGGAGGTGGTGCAGAACGAGGAAGTCGACGTGATTTGGATTAGTCGTTGGAAAGCGACAATAGATTGCTTTTAAAAGAATGGCCAGAGAAAGTTTTTCTGTGTTTGCCGAGTCTATCCATCACTGGAAAGAAGTCATGAGTAAAGAGTTTTAACAAAAATATTCGGCTAAAGATATTCTTAATTGCGATGAATGATGGTTATTTTGGTTGTTAGCTCCAGAAAAAAAACTCTGCCTTTCAAAAACGAGAGTGTTCACGCCGGGAAAAAATAAAAATTGAGGATAATGTTCCGAATTGTATTAGCATGTCCGGAAAGAAGTTTCCTCTTTAGGTGATTGGAAAATATGCAAAACCACGATGCTTTAAAAATTTCCTGCATATTCCAGTTATTTATCGATCAAACCGAAAAGCTTGGAGGATATGCCATATTTTCACGGAATTCGTTAATTTGATCGACAAGGAAATGAGGAATCAAAAGCGCAAAGTGGCGCTTATTCTCGATCGATGTTCAGCACATCCCCAAATTACGGGATAAAAAATTTGGAATTGTATTTCTTTCCACCAAATACCACATCTAAAACTCAACCCTTGGATGCGAAGATCCTCAAATCAATAAAATTCCAGATAAAGAAAAGCCTCGTTTAAGGCAGGCTGTTCCGTCATGAAAACAAAATTGATTTCGATTTCAATATACTGGATGGTATGAATCTCCTAAAATTATCATGGGGGCCGTATCCTAAAATACTGTTGCGAATTTTTTTCCACATTGTTTTGCCTCAGGCACAATGAATGAAGACACTGAGGTCAACGAAGATTAGCAGGACGTTGAAAATCTATTTGATCGATTAAGATCGTTTGTTAAAGTGCCTGAAGATGCCCGTTTTGAGTGCTTTGTAGAGGTAGATAAAGACCTCTACACAACATCAGAAGTTTCTAAGGGTAACATTTTTGAGATGTTTAAGCCATCTAACGGAAATGAAGACAAGGAATTAGATGACCCAAATTTGGATAGAGCTATCCTAACAGGCAAAGAAGCAATGCAGGCATTAAACACAATTCATTATTTTTTACAAACTCATGAAGGTTTGGAGAAACATCTCCTTCATATTAAGTGTTTTAAAGATAATCTTATTCTACATATTTCTAAAGGAATGAAACAAACAAAAATAACAGATTTCTTTAAAAATCATTAAAAACTAAACATTTCTTAATTGACCTAATGAATTGTTTGCTAATTTAAAAGTATTTTTAGATTTTTAAAATAATTATATATTTTTTGAAGTTTTAGAATAAATAAAAAAATTTCGGTTAATCCGGTATTTTTTTAGTCCGGTAGAAAACTGTCGGCCTGAAGGCAACCGGATTAAGTGAATTATACTGTAGATATTATTACTAAGGCATCTGAAGTGATATCGATGATTTTATCCAATAAACTCACACAAAACCTCTTTATTGACGGGGACGCCCGACCATTAGGGAATTGGCTTGTTGAATATTACCATTCAAAAAAATTATTTGACAAGTAAACGTGAAAGGCGTAACTCATAACCCTCCACATAATAATATAAAAAAAATTAACTATTTAATAAATCACGGTAATTTCGATTTTTACAAAAATTCGTGCATAAAAAAAAGTGAGGAAGAAAAAATAAATAATAACTTCAAAATATTGGTGTATTTTAAATATAAATTTTAAGTGATATAATATGAAAAAATAGATTTTAAAGCCTGCGAATTTAGAGGACGAATAACATGCGTGCCTTTGAGGAAAATTTTTATTAAATGATAATACGAATAGACATGCGCGCTTGCTTTTCTATAATTGAGAATTAATTATTTTGGATTTTTAAACTAAAGTTGGATCAATCACATATAATATGAAATAATCATAAAAACAGTTTGAATTGTTGGATAAATTATTCACACTAATATATAAGGTGAAAACTAAAGAAATAGTTTTATAATTGAATCTTAATATATAAATATATTGTTACTCCTCTTATTAAATAAGATCTACAATGATCATACTCCTCTAACCTCCAACATGCTGTCGCTCCTTTAGGGTTCAGAGCGATTTTCACGCATGGGATTCAGACACCCTCCCATAAATTGGATTGTTTCTCAAATTGCATATAAATGGGGTAGGGTATATAAATTTAAATACGCATTCCCATGAATCACCTCATTCTGTGCAGTAGTCCCATATCCACCAAGATATATCAATTTCAATAAATACCCTCAATGATGGTAACGGTAAAATGTATCAATAAAAAAATAAAAACAAGTTTGCACACGCTCAGAATAAATGTAAAATGTATGATTTTTTTTTCCTTCGAGATTTGTAAACGTAAATTAACAACGATTGGTGGATAAGCTAATCAGATCATAAAGCAAAAATTAATTGGAATTAATGCTGCAATTTCATGAAATATTTATCCTAGTTATCTTTTACCAATCAAAATGCTCATTACATGCGACAAAAAAAAATGCCCTATGCTGCTCAAAGTTTATCCCCATCTCTTATCTTATTTAATTAGTTAATTTTAGATTGAAGTCTTTTTTATTTTTCCGTTCTCCAACTGTTGTTCAGATTGTAGCAATAAGAATGTCTACAAAATAAAATATGTAAAGTTTATAAATTTTTAATGAAGCAATTAATCATGATGGACAAGATAATAATGTACAGAACAGACACCATTACGCATTGTCATGCGCATTTCCTTAATATTTTTTATATTATTTCCTAACATATTTTGAAACGAAAATGTAATTTTCTAAATAAAATTGTCTGCTAGAATCATACTTCTCAACGGTCCTAATGAGTTTTTGGAAGGTTGGCCGTAAAACGAAATGCCGTCAAGCCAATCATATATTTACATACAAACCTCACAAATTCTATTAGATATGTTCTTTTTTTTACGAAAATAAAAAAAAACTAAGTTTTAACTTGAAAATGCATAGGATTGGGGCATCTCTCCCTATTTTTATATTTAATTATTAATCCCCCATAAAACCTCATACAAAATAGAATAAAAATTCTAATAACAAATAAATAAAAACAAGAACACTCGCGCAAAAGGAAAATTCATATCTTTGCATAACATTGAAAAAAATAAAAAAAAATAGGGTGTTGATTATCAGATTCTGTAACAGATATCTCATGGGCATGAATTACTTTCATCGTTTTTAGTAATTGCCCCAAAAAAACCTGGTTTAAAAAATTGGTGCAGCATTAGTTGTTTTGCGTTTTTTCGCTTCCTTGTGCTTTTCTTTGTAGCAATTCATAGCTTTATTCTCGGCTCGAGAAACTTTAGCGACTCGTTTTTTTCCTGATCCTTTTGAAGTTAAATGTTCATTCCTTGTAACATAAAAGAAAGAGCTTTTGATAAGTTCTTTAACATTAATTCTCGGCATACGGCTGGTTCCACCTCTTCGTAAGCTGGTCCAATGGTTTCGAGCTGAAGCAGTTCTCAATAAGCTTCAAGTAAGTTAACAACATCAAGCATTTCTAAATAATCAAAATTAAGTTCAGTTTGAAGGTTAAAAATATGTTATAGAATTTCGAAAAGAGACTCAGCTTTTCAATTATTACTTGTATTACATTCTGGCCAAATTTTTTCCCATACGCCGTTCATGGTTGTTGATTTCAGTTCCTTCCATAAATCGCTAATGTCCTCTGCGGCATCTTTGATATTATAATATTTCCAAAATTCTGTCAGAAAAAATTTACCATCTGTATCTTTAATTAGTATTGCGAAAGTTATTCTCGAATAATACGCCTTAAATGTGGCTTTTGCACACTGATCCAGTGGTTGGATTAGAACTTGATTTTTTTGGCAGATATTCAATCTCCACATCTTGTGACAATTCGTATAAATTAATTGAATGAATGCCCTTCAGCATTATTTAAATGGATCAAACCTTGATTGCTTAAATTTTTTGAATTGTAAAAATTTTTCAAATTTTAAAAGAAAAGTAATTTTTTAATCAGCCTTTAAATTCCATGCAGTTCATTCTGATTTAATCCTTCGAAGGTATCAGCTTTTTAGAAATATAAATAAGAGGAGCTTATGTTTATCCTCACCTCTAGCATTGCCACAAAGAAGTAAAGTTAATCTTTTAATTAACACACCTTATATCCAGATGCGGTCTTTCCGTTCTTTAAATATAAGTTCTTTCTGATATACGCTTTCAGTAAAGTCCAGTTTAGTCCACGTTAAAATCTTTATTTGGAAGGTATCCCATTTTCAAAAACTTCTTTCAAAATGTTGGGATACCCAACGGCTACATGCATATCTGCACTAGTTGTCTCACCTTTCATCCTCAAAATAATGTAAATTATGGTGCCTTTAAAATTTATCAACCCCCCCCCTCTGCTTGTTCGGAAATCTAGATCTTTCAAATTTTCATTTTTATCATCGGCCTACAACTTTTCATAAATACTCTTCATCTTTACTTGAATAGTCATTCGGTTTATTGATGTCCTCACTTGGTTGTTATCTTTCAACCAAATGACTGATAATTTTTTAATTATTTCCAAAATACTGCTTTGTTGGTGAGTTAATTTGGAGATGTACAATGTTGCAGCAGGATGCAAGTGTTATTTTTATTTTTTTTATTATCGCGGATGGTTTGGACAGTAGATTTTACAAGTACTAGTTCCCTAAAAATTTTTACTAATTTCTCCCCCACTTCAGGGATACTAAACATCTATCATTTAGTCTCTTGGAAGAGAGCTTTTCCCCTTCTTTTTGCATTTGCGTTCAATTTAAGATTATTATAACGGTTTGGGGGAGCACATGAGGGGTTAGAAAATTAAGCGATCATATTTATTTTTGTTATTAGTTGTATAAATAATTTATAGCATATGTATGAATTTTAAAAATAAGGAAATGTTTGATTAGTTTTTACTAAATACAAACCCAAAGAAATATTGATGTAAATTTTTTTAAATTTTCGTATAAAAATGGGGGAAACACATCGGCAAATGATAGCAAGGGTATAACCGTCGCTGTAATGGACGCTCCCATGCGCGCGCATGGGCTCGTTTGCGATAAATTTTTGGGGGTTTGCCTTTTTTATAAATAATTAAAAATAAAAATTTAGAAGGACAATAAAACTTTAATCAATTTTTTGCAATGTTTTTACCGCCCTTTATCTTTGATTCCTCCAACATGTACATTTCTATTTTTAAGTTCTCAGTTCATATAAACATAATCGGATGCAATCGAATTTTGCATTAACTCATGATTATAGATTTCCTCAGCGTATTTAACTTGGGAAATTACCTCAAACAGACATAACAAATTTCATGCAAAAACTGGTATGATATCGGTGTTATTGCTCTAGCATAATAATATTATAAGCTTCCAAATTTTTTAATATTTACCCATGGTATTTTTGATACTTTTACTATGAATAGTGTTTTTACACTCTTCGCGTTATATGGCTAACATATTTAGATTTAGTTTATTTTTCCAGTTATCACAAGTCAATACTCAACCTATCAAAATGAACCTGGTTCCAATATTCAAGATTATCATTCGGGGATAAAATTTATATTATACTTGACTTTTCGCTAATTACCCGGATATTATGCAGGGGCATCTTTCTAGACTTGAAGAACAAAATTAGAGATGAAAATAATATACTATATTTTGACGAGGGTCTTCTTTTGAGAATAAAATATAACGAGAGTAAGAGGTCAGTATCGCGATAGAGGTTTTCCGGACTTGAACGGGAAAATCTAAAAGAAATTTTTCTTTTTTTGCGGTTAATAATCGATTGTAATAGGTTTTGTATGTTGCCATTGATAGCATGCATATCTTAACTCGACTGTTATATCAGATTGCTGTCTGCTTATTATGAACTTGAAGAATGTGGAAACAGTCATCGTGTGGTAAACCAAAGCCAAGCTTTTATAAGCCTAATTAATCCTCAAGCTCCCACTGAGAATATACAGGCTCTGCGAAGGTGGTTTAAACCAAACGAGCCATACCTCAAGCTTCTTCGAATGGTTGAATATCTTTATAAAAAAAGATACCCCTATTTTCTTGTACCACGAATTTTTTTAAGATAAAAAATAACTATCAAATACTGCTCAAATCACGTATAAAAGCAAATATACGATTATTTTTAAATTATAACCTTGAATAAAACGATTTGAAATCACAGTTAAAATATTTAACTAAAATATTGTAGTTATTCACAAAATATAAAATTTTACCTTTTAAAATATATTTTAGAATCGATGTTAAGATTATAATTGTTATGATCAATCTTAAAAACTAAATTTTTGATAAGTAGGAAAAATTCGCGAAATATAATCCTAATTTTTTTCCAATGTGGAATCAAAGAATTATAATAAATTTGTATATTAATTTTCTGCAAGAATAGAAATAAATTTATTTTAAAAAGAGAAATAAAAAAACGGCCATGTTTTTGACCCAGCGTAGAAGTATTTAAATATACTTCCCCTCACCAGTTATACCGTAAAAAATACATAGATATTACAAAATCAAATTTAAATTTGGTAAAAACTCCATTACAACGGCACTCTTTCTGAGTTGTGTTGCGCCTGTGCGATAACCCGAAAACATTTCAAATTAATATCCAAGGTTTCAATGAATATTTATTTGTAATATGAAAAAGTTGTTGAGGCCGTAAATCAACAATGAGATATAATTTAAAAAACCGTATAAAGAGCTGCCATACAGCGAGTTATTCGTGTTGTTGAGTTCCCGATGTTCATAAACTTAATTGCAAAAAATAAGGTCAAATTTACTTTGATTCTCCTACGTTTAAATAAAATAAAACTATTCATGCTTTTAATATTATGGCTCTCAAAAAGTGCAACAATTTGTATAACTAATGGGGGATGCATGGTTAGATTATCTATTAAAGGCCAAATCTGTGTGCCATCAAAGAATTTATAACAATGTGTATATTTCAGGTCAAGGAATCTTAAGTTAAGTATCTCGGCTGCACCCTTGAAGATTGCCTTAAAATGTAAAAAATATAGTGAGATGTTTTTATCTATAATTATTTCCTTCGCTTTTCAATATTCGGGGGAGTAGATGGTCCAGAAAACCTTCTATTTGTAAAAATAGATATTTTACTTTAAAACTTTACTAGTTCCCTGTCTACTATGTAGCCCGGATACCATTCCATTTTTTTAAACTTTTTGGTATTACATTTCGAGTTTATCCCTGATTCACTTAAACACCATTGGTGCATTCATGAGATCGGTTAAGCAAAATTTGCTTCATAGATTACTCTATCCAAAGTATATTATTTTTGCAAGACTATTCTAAGATTCAAATCAAACAGGCAATCCAACTGATATAATTGCATTGTTTTGTTTAATTACCTTTATAATCAAAATAGGTGAGATCTATTTAACAATTAAAATTTTTTAGAATATCTCCAAGCCTAAGGTACCGAAAAAAAAAATATTCTTAGCAGTTCTTTAGGTTTACTCTGCAATAAATTAAAGATTTATGCTGTTTAGTCAATCAAAATATATCTGGTATCTTCTACTAAAATGGTCATCGTTAATCATAAAACTAATGCTATCCCTCTCTAATTTGAATTCTGAATTCAAATCTGCCTTGAGAATCAAGAATATAAAACTTTATGATACACTCAGTATTGAACTACTTCCTTATTTTGCCATATAATATTAATTATTTTTGAAGAAACTTTTCAACAATTGTGGAAAGAATATCTAATGGTTTTTAAAGACTGTAACATATGTGCCTTACCCTAAAAATGTTAATGTAAAATACATATTACAGCAATAAATTACAATTATTTAAATTATTACCGATTTTTCACGTAATGAAACCATTGTTGCAAAAAATATGGTAATTTTTATAAAATTAATAATAATTTATTTATATATTTTTTTATGATATCTGAAAATTAAAAATTAAATTTTAATGTGTAAATAATTAATTTCGTTAAATATTTTCTTCATCTATAAATCATGGAATAAAATTTTCTTTGTCTTATAGTGTTAAAAGGATGCTCACTAATTAGCCTTGACTATTTTTCTGTTATTCTGAGGAGGGAATCTTTTATGCCGTTCAAGGTTCCATCTCGTCAAACGTTGAACGTTATCCATTATTATAATAAATTGTTCATCGGTTCGTAGCGCTATTTGTATTTTATTAAGGAATTATTGGAATTTTTCATTTTTTTAACTCCGTGCCATCTATAGCTTCAATGAACAATATTTAGGTCATTCGGAGCCCGTATCTATATTACATTTTGTCCTTTAGATTTTTAAATTATTGGATTTAGAGTACCTGCCACTTTTCCTCTTGCGTGAGAGCGAATTAATCATTTTCAGATTAAATGGATTTTTGCCCCGGTATAGGATATTTTTATATCTCGGAATGAATAGTATATTCCTATACTATTTTACATGTT
>SGJC01001060.1:0-10687 GCA_009887335.1 Henneguya salminicola
AAAAATGAATAAATCTCAGCATAAAAATGATTTTATTTGTCAATTGAAAATAATCCTGGCGTAAAAATTATATCCAATGCGTTAATATGTACAACGTGTCAGCCGAATTTTTGCTATAATAATCGAGAAGATATTAATTCACTTAAACGACATATTTCTACGCAACAAACAAAAAATCAAAAATCAAGGTTTGCAAGCGAAATATTATATCATTTTAAAAATAACTTTATGGGTCTGTGCAAAATATTTATAAAGATTTTATTTTAGCTTTTTCAGCAGCTAAAATTGCAATTTAGAAACTTGATAACAGTGTTATCCGAAACTTTTTAGAAAAAAAAGCACAATATGTAATAAAAATTTCTTTTACTGCCATCAAAATATAATCGAACATGTATTGAATAATCAAAAAAAATAACTCTTACATCAAGCATTATAAATTAGCCATATATTTAATATTACTGAAACAACTTATTAAGAAGGACGTAAATCCAAATATTTTAGTTTGAAAATGTCCAAATTTTAAAAGAAAAGAACCGTTTTTAATAAGTGGCATCAAAATTGATTTAAAAATTTTTGAAAACATAAATCAAAAAAACATCAATTTGATGTAAGAAATATACAATGAGAACATTAAGCTTCTCGTTTCTTATGTGGCTCACAATATAAAATTAGAGAAATTTTTAATCAATTTTCTCCTAGATGAAGTATATTATGTGCTGTAACATGTTCCAAGTTCTCAAAATCATGTCAAAAAACGTTAATTTTGAAAATATTTAGTATGCACTCGACGAATTCGAACAATTTTAAAATCAAAAGAATAAATTTCACCTTTTGTATTAATTCAGGTTTTGTTTTAAATTAATGTATTTTAGGTAAAATTACCGCATCGGTTTCTATATTTTACCAGTAAAATACATCCTGAAGAAAATATTCCGCAATGGCAATTTCTTAAATTTTTTTTCGTATATTGCAAGCTATTTAAATAAAAATGGTATTCTTACATAATGTTTTAAATTTTTAATTGGGATAATTAACCTTAAATGTTTTACAAATTTGATTTTCTTTTCCCATATTAATCGTCAAATTATTTTTAAATATTAATTGGAATGAAATTAAAATCTTGGGAACTATAATATCACATTTCTCAAGAGTGTAAAAAGTTTTTGGGAAAATTCTTTTTGTACGAGCCTAACCTAGAGTGTATCCGTAAATGTGTATATCTAAAAGAATTTTCATCAATAACATTATCGAATGCAGTTTATTTAAAGGAAAAGTTATTCTTTAGTTTTATTATAATGCTACAATCTCCTAGAGCTTTTTTATTTTATTAATATTTTACTAAATTAAAAACCTTCAACTGATTACAAAGGAGAAGTCTAACTCGTAAAATGTAATGATTCTTTTTATTTTCAAATATCTTCCGAAACAAGTTTACAAAGGATGATATAAAGATGTATTGTACGAATATGCCACCCCTAATTAAAAATTTAGAGCATCAGTAACAAATGCTGTCAAATATAATTCTGCCTGAACACATGCATCTGATGGCGATTATATGGTGAATAATGGATTTATTATTCTGTACCAAGTCAATTATTGTGTATCGTTCGAAACCATAAAGACTATTATTATTTCTTCAAGGCAATATGTTTTAAATAATAAAATTCTTATAAGTATAAGAACTATTTATGGTAGACGATAACGTTAAGCAATGACCAGAACAGTCGTTTCTTACCTGAGGGTCGCCTAACAATACGCCGGAGGTCGCGGAGATCTTTTAACAATTAATTTTTTTAAATAAAAAAAAGCTTATTTTATAGAATTTGTAAAATTCCTTATTTGAAATTTAAATACTGAGATTAGGCTACGCTAGTCAGTCCTTCTGTACGATCATTTTAATCTATACTAGTACTCTGACTACACTGCAGCGGCATACAATACTATGATTCATTCGATTTAGGCCAGAAGCTTCCAATTTAATAATTTTAGCCATTTCAATTCTTGCAACTTCAACTCTTTTACGACATAATATACTTGGTGACGTAAAGGAAATCATATACTGTTTTCTGCAAAACAATTTTTTCAGCTTTTGGTAAAATTTTTTACACACGTGCTTCTTTTCTCTAATTATAAAAGTCAACTAAACTAAAGTTTATATTATAAAATTTTATGTAGGACTAAAATATATTTATTAAATTAGAGGGGCCATGATACATGGTTTCCAAGACTAATTCAACATCGTCCAATAATAATTCAAAATTGTCAAAAACTGATTTAACATTATTTAAACGAACAATAATATATATAAATATAGTCTCGTGAATAACTCTGCATTAAATATAAAGCAATGCTAACTGCTGAATCTGACATATACAGATTGAATTAAAATAAACGGATTCAACTCTCGATAATTATAATAAATATATAATACTAATTATGTAAAAATTTTACGTAAAATTCATATGCGATATGATAATGGTATGAAATGTTTTAAATTATGTTTAGATAAGTTTCACTAATAATATAAAATAGTACAGTCAGTTCTCGACTTACGACGAAATTCCGTTCTTCAACCTCGGTCGTACCTCGAAATGGGAGTAAGTCGAACAATAAAAATGACATAAACTTACATATGTACGTAAAATCTTTTATTTTTATTTATAAATAAAAGAATTATTTTGAAGTATTTTCGTTATTGATTAATATACATGGCTGACTCTTGAAATTTATCATCGAGTCAGTGGCTGATTTTTATATAAACCTATCAAGGTTTGTTTGGAAAGTTTGTTTCTTTTTTTCATTACAACAGACCAGTGCGGGCTTAACGAGGCGGCATAATTTTCCAGATATTTAGGTGTTGTAGTCCATATCTTCAAATTTTTAAAGTGCATCATTAATTTTGCAAAGAGCTGCAGCCATCTCTTTTAGCACAAATGATTTAAGCTGTTTTTTAGGCTAATCTATATCTTTATGTTCTATAACATTTTTTCCTCAACTCGTTGTTCTTTGATCTCAATCAAATCGTAATTTGTGAACTCATCAATATTATCTTCCAAAAGTTGATTTATCTTCCTTTTCGATTTGTAGATTTAATGGTTGATAAAATTGTAAAATCATATTCGCCCTCCTCATCTATTTACTCTTCTGTATTGAAATTCATATTGTTATTATATTTTTTCAGAGTTTGTTCGATATTTCATCAATACATTATGTCGATACTTTGGACCATCCTTTCTTTTTTTGTTTATTGCATTGAAAATGTTATAATTTTTCATAAACTCTATCAATGTTTTTTCTTGTCGTGTCCTTTTGATTGCATGGGCAAAATGATTCTTAAATAATGCACTTTGAAGGTAGTGATGCCACCTTGATCCATTGGTTGTAGAAAGTTTGTTGTGCTAGAAGGTAAATAAGTATCTTCTATGTTTCGATGGGACCCATCTAAGTGTTTAGGATGGTTTGGATCATTGTCCCGGATCAATAAAATTTTGAAAGGTATGTCGTTTTTATCCCAATATTTCTATATTTCAGGAATTAAAAAGTTGTCAAACCAGTCATTCAAACGTTATTGTGTCATGCAAGCTTTTTTATTCAAACGATAATGTAGCGGCAACGTAAACTTATCGATTCGCTTGAAAGCTCTTGGATTTTTCGAATGATAAATCAAAAATTGCTTTAGTTTATTACCAGCAACATTTCCACCGAATAAAAAGGTTATATATCTTAAAAGACTTTAAAACTGGGCATGCTCTTAACTTCTTTTTGATTGTATGTCTGTTCGGGCATTTTTTTTATTTAAGGCGGTTTTATCCACGTTCAAAATTTGCGCTGGCAAATAATTCTCTTTTTTGAGAATATCTTCAAATTTATCTTTAAATATCTCTGAAGCTTTCAAATCAGCACTTTCTGCCCGACCCCAAATCTTCACACGATAATAGTTTTCACTTTTAAAAAATTTTCAAAATAACCGGAACATGCCTTGAAATTTGGTTACAATTTTCACAAACTTTCTTCTTCAAATATTCGAAAAAGACTGCGTGCTTTAATTTTGATAGTTATGAAAGTTAGTAAAATATTCTCGAAAATAAATCCTCCATCCAAATCTTTAAACATTTTTCCATATTATGTATGAGACAATTTTTTTTTTGTGATGATCGTTGATTTCACTGATACCGATTATTTTATTGCTGCAAGAATTCGTTGTTTGTCCTTTATTATAGTTGAAATGGTCGAATGGGATAATTTAAATTCCCGTGACAAGTCTGACACCGTCTACTGACCCATGTGCTGTTTATTTATTTTATTTTTCATCTCTAGGTTTATTGTCTTTTCTTGTTTTTGTCCCTTTTAAAAAGCATTTTGAGAGTGAAAAATCCCAAATAAGTAATCTAAACACAGAGCAATGCATCAAATTTAAGCCGCAAGTAACCTACAACCGCCCTCAAACGCGCAAAATGGTAGACTAACTGTACATTGTTTAAAATTATGAATAATCAGGTTTACGCCTGGAGCGCAAAACAGATGTCAAAAAATTTAATTATTTCTTGTTCGTCGTATTCGGAATGGTCGCAAGTCGGGGTGGTTGTATGTCGATAACTAAATGTATAATTATATTTTCACATACCTTGACTATAAGAAACTCTAGTATCAATTTTGATGACAATATAAATATTAAGTGTAGGATCTAGATTTTTAATTTTACATTATTTTTACTATGGTTATTTTTTATATTATCCCAATTATAAAAGACGAGTTTTGTGGTTATACGTAACAAGGTATAAGCAAAAGTAAAACTGATGCATGAAATAAAATAAATTAAAATACTAATAAAGTAAAAGTATAAAGTTTAATAAAAAATATTTCTTCTCTATTGACACATCTACTAACATTTGATGACATAGTTGGACAATAGCTCCCGATATCCTATATCCTCCCTTGTGATAATGTTTAAAATATTTTCAATCGGATTCAAAAATGGAGAATATGCAGGAAGATACATATGTCCTTATGCCGCGCTGGTTATTTTCGTTTGCGTTTCAACAGTTTTGTCAAATCTGGCATCACCCATTATTATAATCGCGTTATTTATTCTTATATTTCTTAATCGCTTTATAAGTGTTAGTAAAAAAAAGGAATAACTAGAAGAATTATGTGCAGAAAGACGTGGTTAATATTGTATGATTCCTGATAGGCTAATATCACAACAAATAGAAATATTTCTAGATCGTACTGCAGAAACTGATAAGCTCGTAGATCTTCTAACTAAAGATAAATCCATAGAACATCATAAAATAACATTTATAAAAATTTCATCAATAAGCACAATTTCATTTTCAGAATATCTACTACAAAGATTGATATATCGGAGAGCGTATTGCAAACGGGGATCACTAGTTCTTGGTCTGTTTCTACGTCGAGGAACTATGTGAATTCGCTTCAATGTATATGAAAATTTTGTCAAAGTGTGTGTGCTGCTGTCGATTTACAAATCATGGCACTGAATTCCTGCATACATTTTTAAGAAATAGTATTTCAAGAAATCGTGGAATTTTCTTCCATCCAACATTTTATCTAAATTTCGTGAGTCGCTGTTACCTTGTTTTGTGTGCGTGTTCAATTTATCTTTTTTTCAATTTCTCCTGTCAGAAGATGCCGTTTAACAGCATTACGTACAGTTTTTCTATAGTGATCGAATACTTCTGCAATTTTTATTGATAGCTGCTTCCTCCATTGTATTCTTCAATAATTCGAGTTCTTGTGTTGTTACTTACTGGCTTCCTTTCGACATAAAATAGTAAAAGTTATAAATTCGAATATGTCATAAATCGCCTAATATTTTAAAGAATTTGGAAATTAATTAAAGTTAATAAAATAGCTTAAATTCCAAAATAAATTGAAGTTTTAAATTTCCCGTTTTTAAAAAATTTATTTTTAACATTGGACGATGATGAATTAGTTTCGGAAACTCTTTAATGAATCAGCGAGTAAAAAAAAAGTGTTAGGAAAATAAAATATAGGGAAGATTTTTTAAAGTATGACTTTACTTTCATAGTTGCAGCAGTAATTGAACAGCCAAAATGCGTTATTTGCAACCAAATTATGACAGCCGAATCGATGAATCCCTAAAAACTGAAACGCCATTTTAATGCTAAATATCCGTACTTTGCAGGCAATAATTCCAGTATTTTAGAACAAAGCTGGCAGCGTCTAGTACCAACAAGGAAATTTCGCAGCCATTTAACCTTCATATTTAGCAACTCTCGGGATCGGAAAAGCCAAGAAACCTCACATCATTGCTGAGAACTTCCTGTTTCCAGACCAATTACATTGTTCAAGTAATGCTTGGGCTAAATATGTTAAAAAATTGAATACAATATCTTTGTCTAATAACACCGTCAGTGAAAGAATAGATGGCATGTGCCTGATATTATTGAGCCAGTAATACAAGAAATGGAATCTGCACCACTGGGAATATTTAGCATCCAGTTTTCTGAATCAATAGATGGGACAAACTGTTCTCAGTTACTAGTTTACGTTAGGTATATTAATAAAGGTAACTTCAGATATGAGTTTCATTTTTGCAAACCAATTGAAACAACAACTGCTGCGCATAGTGTATTTAACACAGTTAGTTCATTTCTTAAAAATCTTGACATTTCTTAGAAAAATGTCAGTAGTGTTTGCACCAACGGTCCTCAACAAAGCTAGGATGTAAGTATGAATTTCAACGTTTATGAATCAATGCTTTACTAAAAGCTATGGGAGCTCATTCTATTATTCATCGACAAGTGTTAACAACGAAGACTTTGTCACAAGAATTTTAATAAAAAATGAAAAGCATTGCAAGTGCCGTTAATATTCTAAAATCTAGGGCTTTAAACAGCTGCTCATTAAACCTTTGCAGTGTGTTGAATGCATCTAATAATGTTTTGTCGATTCCCACTGAAGGGAGATTGTTTTTCTTAGGCAAAGTTTCAAAACGTCTTTTTGATCTTCGTGATGAATTGAAAACTTTTTTAACCAAAAATCTAAAGCATAGTTTGAAGCCCTTTTCAGTGACAAAAATCAAATTTACAAAATTGCATACTTAGTTGACATCTTTAAAATCTTAAAAAAGTAAAATTTATTGCCTAATAACCAAATGGGCATCATAGATATGTCATAATAGATCCAAGCATTCCAAATGAAACTGTAGTTAGGAAAAAAATTAGATAAAAATAGAATTTACATGTTGCCTAACTTATCTGCTTTCTATGAGAAAAACGAAATTATACAGAAAGCAATGAATAAAACAACACTTTCTGTCGAAACAAACTTGAAAATTATGTAAGAAGAAATTCTTAGCTATTTACCTAACACACCATTTACACTTGCTGGAGGCTCATTCACATTTAGAGTAAAGGATAATCCTGAAAATGCACAAGAGGAGTTAGTAGTTGAGATTTCGGATACATTGCATTGTGTAATGTACATCGCACAATCCACACTTAAAATGTAAAATTAAACACTTTATTCCTTTGCAAATTCAATTTAAAAATTTTAATAGCAAATTGTTATGTTGATAAATTGTAATAATTCAATTATAGAAAATTTCAAACTAAAAAACTTGGTGTCTATAAATTATCAGACATTTTTTTAGAAATCAAATGTACATGAAAGTTAGCTAGAAAATAGGCAGTGAAGAAGAAGCAACCCAATTTATTGTATCGATGGGGTCGCCACAACTCAGAAAATGTTATCATTGGGTCACAGCACCAGAAAGGTTTAGAACCGCTGATCTTGAGCCAGTATGATCCTCTTCCAATTTACGCACAAAGAATTGTCATGTCAAATGTATTTAAATTATTTACGAGATCATTTAAAAACGACGACGAAAATAATATTATTTGTTGAGTGCAAATTTTTTGGCTGTAGATAATACTTTAAAGTGCTTTGAATCTTCTAGTCAATAGTATTTTTATGGTGAATTTCGTGTTGTAAGTAATATATTATTTCACATGTTTACAATTCACTCCATAATTGTAAATTATTTATTTCAAATTTATTATGTTTAAATGGTAATAAAAAAGGCTGCCACACACGAACTTATTTTGCAAAAAATATCAGAACACTGTCATTAAGAGTTTACAAATTAAATGTAGCATTCAAGTGTGTTTCCAGGAGCTTCTTAACTCAAATATTCCTTACGTGTATCGCACCATTTACTTTTATTATTATAAAAATCTGATTGGTGTGACGTATAATAATTGGTCTTGATAAATATATATTCACAAAACAGAAAGATTAAATCTCGTGTAAATATGTTAGCAGATATTGCCTTTTGTTAAACCTGCACTTTTATCCAAATATTTAGAAATTGTTGGGATAATAATGATTTTCCCTCATTAGGACGGAGTTCTTAAAAGTCTTATAATTATATTGAAGACACCTATTTAGGTAGAGCTCATAGTAAAAAAATAAAAATTTTAACATTTATTTTCCGCTTCTGGAATCATCATGAAATAATCCTAAAAATCTATCACGGACTAATAATATTGTTGAAAGGTAGTACGTATAATTTAATCTTAATGTGTCTCAGATCATTAAATATTTTAGAATTCAATAATAAATTTAAAAAGAAAAAATACACTTACAGAGCCTAGGTTCGCTAGAAGGAAGTATGAATTACTTTTCCCGTATCCATAAAAATTAAAATAATAAATATGATGCTTTCAAATATTCTGAAAAGATATGATACATTAACCGGTCAACATTTTTTGCAGAAAATAAAGAAAATATTTCATTTATAATGCGACATTTGTCATAAGTAATTAAATTTATTTTTTTAATATAAGATCGGAATAAACATTTATCATTATGCCCATAGGAATATTTTGTTTAATAACGAATTAAGGCTTAACATCAAAAGAGTAAATATTTTAATAAAATATCCACACCCTGATACAAAGAAATATATGCCACTGATATCAAAATTCAATTTTAATTTTAATAAAGCTGAAATTAAGAAAAAATCGATTCCATAAAATATTTCTTTTAGTTTTCTTAGGCTCAAAATCATTTTTTCTTACATAAATTAGAATTATTGGGAGGGAGGGGTGTGTTAGACTCAAAGTATACAAGAAAGTAAACCCACATACAATGGGAGTAGTATGACATCCTAAAAGTTTTAATTGTATTCTGCGTCGGTTAGTTGCTGTTCAAAAGAAAGCTAAGACTATTATATATTAGAAAAACCAAAATATATATGGTAATTTAGTTTGACCATCATTTTATTATCTCCTTCTAACAAAATCTGAGGCATAATTTTCAGATTAGTTCAAGAATGCAGCATCTCACCGTTCAACACAAATTCTTTGTAGTAAAATGAATTTAAATGAAATAAAAAATTTTAGCAAAGAATTGTGTTATTTTATACTTTTGAAAATTGTGCTTGCCATTTTATTTATCCTTCTAAAATCGTCGATTCTCAAATCGAATATAATTTTAGTTCAGGCTTGAGATTTTTTAGGTATTCTCATCACATTTTGCTTTCCCTTTTAATTAAATTCTTAATTACTA
Organism: Henneguya salminicola; assembly: GCA_009887335.1. Lineage (NCBI taxonomy): Eukaryota > Metazoa > Cnidaria > Myxozoa > Bivalvulida > Myxobolidae > Henneguya > Henneguya salminicola. Next base: position 9,559 of record SGJC01001060.1, read on the forward strand.
AATTTTAGTAACTATTAAATATTAAATTTTATGTTAAAACTCTTTTCGGACATTAATGTTACGATAAGATAGTAGCAACAATAAATTACTTCTTATTATTCGTTTAAGATCTTTATTAATTAACATTACGCTGGCTTTATTCGTATTCAGTTAAAAAATCATTTTCGGGAAATTACCTTGGAATCTATTTTAATATCTATTGTTTACCCTTATTTTTGAGTAAAATCTTTAGCATAGTACGTTATATTGTATTTTTTTTATATATATGTAACTGCATCTGTTGTTTTAAATTCTTTTTTCTGAAAGATTATTTATATTTCATTTCTTCTATGCAGATAAGCTTTTAGGCTTAATTCTTTTAAAACATCTTTTTACATATTCCCGATTGTAAAATCTAAAATGAGAGTATTATAAGATTTTATAATACAAAATATCAGATATTTGAATTTATTTATAAAAAATATAATGAACAATTTTAAAAAAAATTATAAATCAGTCTTTTATAAGTTTTTTTATTCATATTATAATAAAATATAATTAATTCATGATATCCATTAAGATCTGGAATAAAAATCAGTATTAAATAGAAAATTTAAGATTATCCGATATTTTTTCAAAGAAAAACTTAATTTGAAACGATATATTTCTTTACTTAATCTCTGAAAGATCGTGCATATAATCATAAATACCTTGAAAGATTTCAAGGAATTTAATGAAATATGTGAAAAAATTCTCATAAGAAATGTATTAAAAATTTCATAAAAAATAGCCTATTTTTCAATCTATTACATAGTAATATTTTTAAGTAATGCCCGTCCCCTTCCCTATTTTATTGAAACAGTAAAAATTATTCATTTGGCTTTTTTATGTGTGCTCCAGAAAAAATTTAATCAGCCCAGGCCGATTAACATAATTAATATAAATATTATTACTTTAATACAAAATAATTTTTATTTTGCTTAGGTTGGCTTTAGTTATTTCTCTTTTATGGCTTAATTTGAGGCAAGCCGTAGTCTAAAAAATTTTAAATCTAGCCTAGAAAAAAAAAGTATGCTTAACTCTGTTATAAATCCTATATTTAAAAATGATTTATATTGGGAGTCTTTATGTAAGAATATATTTCTACATA
>SGJC01001061.1:0-18948 GCA_009887335.1 Henneguya salminicola
ATTGAATAATGGTAGTCATATTTAATTTAACGCATGCGCGGTGAGTTTAGTATAATTTAGTATTTAGTACAATTTAGTATAATCATACATACTATCATTTTAAAATTGGCATGTGTTATGAATATGGAATACAACGTAGGATTTGGCGTACCAGACCCAGGTTAGGTATAGGATAGAAATTCCAAGGTCTTTTCTTATAGTATTCGTATTTTGTTCAAAAATTTATCGTTACTTGACAGACTTTAACAATTTATATTTTAAGTTTATGATTGGCACAATATGTAATTAATATAAGTGTGTAAGAGTCAAATGTTGCCACACATGGTCGTGGCTAAGTGAAAACTGTGGAGAACAATTCTGGTGGATAATAGTATGCGCGCTGTGTAAATTTTAATTGGTTAAACGATTAGTGAGTATGTATATTTTACTGACTATGATGTAATTGTTCTTTGTGTTATTTTTGAGAATGATCTATTTATTATAAATATTGTATCAATGAAATTTATTATTTTCTTATCGTTGCTGCGGGTAAAAAGTTAGAGTGGACATTTAGATACTATAATTCAACATTGATTGATTTTTAACAATATTTGACCTTTTTTATATTTAATACAGCAAGTGAGCACATCAAAATCCAGAACAATATTTAAAAAAAACTTTACTTTACGTATAGTTAATTGCAAGGCATGCGTCAAGCTTCGAGTAATTTCACTCAATCAACCCGGTAATCATCAAGTTTTGTTCTTTTTGTAGTATTTAATATTTATTCAGAGTGAACATTTCGATAAAGAATTGTCTTCCCTTATTTTATCAAATTTTTCTTATTAAAAATAAATATTTTATTGTATTGAGCATCATGGAAGATGCTGGGACAAGGACTATTTAATGGCTCAACTCTGTGATTAAAACTGACACTTATTTTTGTGGTTTTGAGTAATTAAAAAATGATCATAATAATAAGGATATTTCTTAAGCTATCTCTTGTATGTTTTTAATAGAATTCGATAAAAACTGTCTGAATTAAGAACTGCGTTTTATAGAGTTGTTGTTTTTTTAATTTATGGCGGGTTCAAAGGATATATTTTACCATTTGGGATTTTATGCCATAGTATCCTGGCTTTTATCTGTAGTTATTCTGCCAAATTTACTTCTTAAATACAAGCTAAATCTAGTTTTATCTTCCCAAATAATTATATTGGTATTTTTAGTCAATCTATTAATTTAAAATGGTTCAAAGAATACAACGTTTAAAATGATTCTTTAAACTGTTGTCTTATTTAATTACATCTTCCCTGTTTCCACATAAAACAATAAATTTAGATGTTTTTACAGTATTTTTCAATTTCTTAAGCCAGCGCAAAATCAGTTTTCAAGAATTCGAGATATTTTGAGTTAGTTTTAAGTTGCGCTAATCTACAAATTTGGCGTTTATCAATATAATTTCCCCGTCCCACTAAGACATTTTTATACACTTTTATAGGATTTATTCCTCTTTTTTTTGAGTTGAACAATCCAATTACCTTATATTTCTTGAACATTGGGATGAAGGTATTCTTGCTAAATACCAAAATCAATATTATTGGCGGCAAACCAACTCCTGGATTTCTTTAAAGATACGAACTCGTGTGTCCTCTCAAAATAATAATAAATTAATTTCATTTTTTATTTATTATTATTTTGTGAATTTAGCTTGGTATTTTTATTGTTTGTCTTAATGATAAATTGTATGTTCACACTCGCTGTACTAAGGGAAAGGGTATAAATATAGTGGTTATTTAGGTACGAATTTTAAAATGTTAATTTTGTTTAAAATAAAATAAAAAATATTTTTTTTTATTATTATCTATCATTTAAATAAAGCCAAGCTTTTGACATAAATTAAAACAATAATTATAATCCTTAAATAAAAAGAAAACAACCATAAACAAAATAATACAACAGATTATTAGCTAACTATTGACCAAATAAGTAATGTGCATACATTATCCTTTAAACCTTGTTGCGTTATATCCTTTTCAGGAGGCAACATAGATTTACTATAGTTATGATGACCTTCTCCTCCACTAACAATGAGGAAATTTTCCATTTTATTTTGTATCATACGTTTTGAAATAGGAGATTCCGCATCATCCTTATTAATTTCAGATCTATTCCTTGATATTTTGATAAAAAATAACTTTGAAATTTTTGGTAATAATATAATATTAATAAATCTAACTGGACTAACATGACCATTTGGTAATACTGTAGTTCTCATTGGAAGAACTAAACAATTATTTTGATCCAATAATTTCACAATTACAAGGATCATACCAGATGATGTACCAATACAAACATATTTTTCAGTTTCATTTATGCATGTAATTCTTAAACCTTTAATTTTATGCAATGATATGGCATCCCCATTTTCTTTATCTAATTACATCAATATATATTTTGAACCTGACAAAAATTTAGCAATATCATTTCGTACATCAATTACTGATATACGTTGATGGGGTTCATTAACATCATAACAAAAAATTGAAGTAGACATTATAGTAGATATCCAAAAATAGGCACCTTTTCCGGAAATAAACGAAATTTTATCTTTATCCTTTATATTTTTTATCTGAAAAGAACTCTATAATTATATGAATAAAATAATAACAGTTATATCATATGATTTATCTAATAATAATACTGTTTTTTCACTCACCAAACATATTAAATTTCTAGAGAATAACTCAATATTAGTAATAGGTTGGGAAGATTTCAAAACAGATATTTTTTCCCAATCTTTCAAATTCCATTTATGAAGTGTATGTTTGAATATAATTATATGTCCATTTTCTTGACCAATAATTACACTTCCAGATATGTATTTTATAACACGAATAGGAGCTCCAGTGTTTATTTTGTATATTATATCACTTTTTAATATATTTTTGGTAGATGGTACAACATATAAACTTATAAATAAACAAAATAAAAAATACAACCCACTATTTGAACCTATCCATGCACTACTTTCTAACCATACAGTTTGATCCTCAAGTACATCTTTACATTTGCTTTTGTTTGCATTTATAATAATGCATTCTTCACATGAATATATATCGTTAGCCTCATCTTTTGATAAATCTTCTTGAATATGAAATTAATATTTCCTACTGTTTTTATTGATTATATAATTGCTGCCGTTTTCTTTGCATATTGGATTATTTTCGTTACAAAAAGATTGTGTATCTGTGTCATTCTTTTATCAACACCGTAAATAATTTTTTACATTATTATGTGAAAAAGGTCGATCTTCTTCGGTGATTGAAGTCAAAAAGCTTGGTCCAGGCACTAAAATGACACAATTACATTTTTCATTGACGGTCAGTATGGTTGCTATATTCTAAATGTTAATGATAAGATTTAAATGCTTGGATTTCAGGCGAAACAGTAAAAATAATTGAATATGTGACATAATTGTCTGTTAAGCAAGCCCACATGTTAGCAGATTGATTATGATCATTGTAAGAGAATTCAGAAGCTCCAGCAAACTGATTGAAAACATTAAAATAAAACTTTGAGAGGATGTTTTAGAGATTTAACTTCAAATATATCTTTCAACAATATTTTGCTATATTCGTCGCCAATTTCTGAATGATCAAACATTGTTAGGAAATTACTGTTTTTATGAAGAGTATCCTTTACGATTTTTGGAAAATTTGATTTTGGACTAAAACTTTCAAATATTACAATAAAATATTGTTCAGTATTAGAATTTTCTCAAAAAATTATTATGAAACAAGAATACGGTTTATTCATCATTACAAGTACTGTATTTTTATCAAATTTCAAATTTTTATTCTTTTCATAAAATGATAAAATTTGTTACAGTGTTGTTAATTTGACATTTATTATTCATATTTATCTCTGCAAGAATATCAATCATATTTATGGTATTATCCTTTTTTTTGCCTCCTCCTCCTCCTGTATATTCTTAAATTTTTAACATTATTTTATTACCGATAATTTTGGCGTTATTAAAATCAACAAATTTAAAACAGTGATATGCTCTATGTTTTAAGGCCAACTCTTTGAAACTGTAAATTAAAACGATGTCAAAATTAATACTTTTCTGGTTTATCGTATATAAAAGGTATATCAATTTGGTATGGCATTGCAAATATTAATGCATTATTAAATAAAAAAAGAAATGTGCTATTTTTTATATCAATCTTCCCATTATCCTATATTTATTATATTTAAAATATATATTACATCAATCGTAATAAAATCAACATTAAACCAATTTATGAATGTTCGGTTAGTTTCAGATAACTAAAAAATGAAAAAGAATAAAAATAAACTTGTTTACAATTCAAAAGTACAGTTTGAACAATTTGATAATACTCATTTTCGTAATTAGCCGATTGAAACGTAACAGTATTATTATTGAAACTATTAACTTCAGATGCCACTTTAGAAACAATTTTTTCTGCTTCTTTAAGTAAAGCCAAATCTGCATGATTTTGAGGAGTTTTAGAAATTAAATCTTTAATTATTAATAAATAACGTGGTATTCGTTGAACTGGAGTAATAAGAATATCGGCTATTTTAAGTTTTTGTGGATGATCATTTGCCACATTCTTTTTTATATTTAAAATAATTTAACTTTCAATATTTTAACTGTGTTTAATGCATCTGTGTATTGTTTAGCTACTGTATAGTTTTCCAAAAATCTTAAATAACTTGATGGCAAGAAGCGTTTTTGAAACTAAAATAATTAATATTTAATTGAATACATGTTCAATAAACACATCACCAAGAGTTGTCAAATTTTCATCAAAATTTACTACTTTAGATTTGATATTATAGTAAAAGCATTCATGAAAAAATATTATTTCTGGTATTTGATATAGAATCACATCCCAAACGTGATTTTCCACAAGATGTTGACTTATGGCTTCTTTTAATTTCCCACCATATGCCTAAGTATGATATTAAAAAATGCAACCTGTAATAAAAATATCAGTTGATTAATATACGAGGCTTCCGTTTCAACAAGATTCATAATAATATGACCTCGCTTACTCTTATTATATTATATTAATTCTTTTTTACGGATTTAATATTTTCTCCATATTTAATTGTGCTCACAGTTTGATTTATTTCAAAATCATATGATATCTCTTTTGTAGCCATTTTACTTTGTTTCTCTAAGGGAGAAACTGCTACTATTCTATGATAAAAATTCTTACGTTTTTGACTTGATATATTGCTTCCAGATGAGTTGCTGCTTTGAACAGTTGCGCCTCTAATATTTGTATCTCTTGAATCATTAGATTTATTAGAGGAGAGATATTTTTCATCAACAGTAGAAGTTTTTTTAATTTTATTCATCTATAATTCACGCAAACTCAATTTTATTTTAATATAATTGAATCCTTGAAAACTACACCCCCAAAAGAACGCCCAACAAACTCTATTTTTATCTTTAATACAAATTATCTATTTAATTATCGCATAAAAGTAACAAAAATTTTATGAAAATTGAATTGGAACTAAAATATTTTTTATACACCATTTTATCATGTAATTTTGCATACAGAAGAATAATGAATAATTTTTTTGCTAATAGATAGGATAAATCGCTCTCCATTAAACTGCTAATAGCTTGGCATCAAAAATTATTTGATATTCAAGTTATAATATTTTCAATCATTAATTAATAAATGAATGTACATTATCATAATTAAAACTATAATTTATTTTTCGTTCAATCACATCATATTTTAATGGAAAAAGGATAAAATACCATGACTACTAAAACAGTTTGGTTTTTGATAACTCTCTTTTCAAATTTTACCTATTTATAAAATAATTTTTATTCAATCAATTTATTAATTGAGAATCGATTGAAACGAATTTTATAAAAAAAGTACAATGGATGATTTATTAAATTATTTATTTTTCTAAAATTTGTAATAACTAATTAATTTGAGATCAATAAATCATCAACATAAAAAATTAAATATTTGCGGCAGATTATTTAATTTTTATATTTATTTTAAGTTAAAATTGAAATACATTATTAATCTCTATAGAAACAATTTCATTTCCCCCTATCAAAAACTGAAATGAAATTAATTTATAATACCAAGAACATACTTAAGATTTAATGCAATCTTTCTTCCATTCAATTATGACTTAAAAATAATGCTACAGAGTAGTAGTGGGAATATTATTCAAACTTTAAAAATTGTTCCTCTAATCGATAATTGTAGTTTAGAAGTGCTGATTAATACAAATTTCAGAAAATATTCTAACATTACATAAAAAAAATTAATCAAAAATTTCCTATGAGAAGTTACTGTGTTGTATGAGAACACAATCAACCGACCTACTTTGAAGTGCTTATTTCTATGTGTTATGAGTTTAATTTCGGTTTAAGCTACGTTATCAGCCTAAAATAAATATTGATTTATAACTCATTTATGCTTTAGTCGACATTGCAGTTAAAGAATTGTTATCATATATATACGCATGCGCCCGCCGGTTTGATTTAAACTAATAAAAAGATGGTAAACCTGTACATCCTATGTTGTCTCAATTAAACGACAACGCGAATATAGAAAATGTAAAATGAAATTTCAGGAAAGAGTTTATATTCTTAGATTTAATTACTCGTCAATATAGAAACATAGATTTTTACATTTTTTGTATGACGTCAAATGATTACAGGCATTATTTTCTTTACGCCTTAACTCATTTTGTTTGGCTGATGTTTTCATTTTAATTTTAAATAACATTTCAAATTTTTTAAACAATATCTAACTTATTTTCTGCTTTTTATACTGTAGGTGCACCCAAAATCATAATTTGAATGCAATCAATTGATTTTTTATAAAATTAAAAATATACAGCAATTGAAATTACTATCCGGTTTCCAAATTCCAAATAAAAACGAAAAATAAAATAAAGACATAAAAGTTGATGGAGTTAATTTGTTAGACAAACAATTGTTTCATAGTATTTTGCAAAGCCGATCATCAACAATCTATGATTATATCGGTTTGAAGAATTTTTGATATTTCAGATGATAAAAGCTCATTTAATGTATCCAAATTTCTCTTGTAAACCCATTTATTATTGATGCAATCAAATCGTTTAGGCCCACTGATTATATTAATTCAAATAAAATAACCTAATTGGAGAAGATAACCATATTTGTTTATTGGGAGTTTGTTTATTTATCACATAAGTTCCGTGAGGTTCTAGATTCATTAATTTGTTTTTACCTCCAATATGTATTGTTAATATATCATTCTGAAAATAATTATAAAAATACAACATTCAAGGAAATATCAAATTCAGCATAATTTTTAAACTTTGGTTCCATATTTGAAAAAGATTCGACGATTTTATTTAACGTTCTTTTAACAATTATGTCATAATCTTTTATTTCTAAATTACTAAAAATCTAGATGAAGAATAAAAATATACCAGTCTTTTTGCTGGATTTAGAAGCAGAAATTTAAATATAAAGGACATTTGTTTTTTGAAGCAAGCGCATTCATTAAAAATATGGCGGTTACAAACAGCACAATATTTTATTTGTTAAAGTTTAAAAATGCTCGAAAAATTTAAATTAGTATAAAGGGCGATCCAAAAGAGTTAGGCGTTATACCTGAAACACCACCTAACATTAAATCTAAAATCAGTCATCTGAAAGCATATCCTGAAAAAGACATACTCTAAGTATCAGCATATAAATCAATAAATTCCCTCAGAACTTTGAATCTGATTAAATATGATCTCTTGCATCATTCAATATAATTTGGAGCAGTTTTTGGATGATAAGAAAATTTTAATTGTCTAATATGCCTTCATTGCCGATAAAAAACCATCAATCAGAGAATAAGAAAAACGAAATCACAGTGAATCATATGAATATTGAAGCATAAAAAAACCTAAAAAAATGAAAAATAAACAAACAAGGCGATATATATAAAGGCAGTCGTTTAAAGATTTACAAGCTAATCCTCACCTAAAGCTAGAAGAAAAATCAATTCGCTTTTTATGAAAAAAAATATTTTAAAATTGGCAAAAGTAATTTTTTATTTTGCATCAAAGATATTAGCTTTTTAGTTATTCCTTTTTTCAATGATTTATTTATTTCATATGAAATAAAGGATACTTTAATATTTTAGGTTAAGTATAGAATATGTATTTTACTCTTGTGTAGATATAGGATAAAAATTCCAGAAATTGTAAATAAATAATTATTTTGAAGTTTTTGTTCGTTCTAAAACGTCACAAAATAATAAATTAAGTTGAGAAAATGAATGAATGTTTATTACACAAGGAAATTATACCGAAAATTGAAACTCTTTATATTAGATTTGGTTAGTATTTTAGTTTAGGTTATAATTCTCTCTTTCTGAACATTATTGTGTTATTATCGAAAAACAATAAAATAATTTGCTATATTTTTTTTTCATTCAAATCTGTTGATATTGATTCACAGGACCAATTAAATTTTAATAAAACTAAAAATAATTTACACGGACGATCATTATTTGTTTGGTCATTACAAATTTACATCGTTATGCTGTATTAATTTTTCTTAGCTCAATTATTATCGTGCAAAATCAAATTTTCCCAAAATACCCAAAAATTTTTTAAACTGAACAGAACATTAGAAATTATTTAACGTGTATTCGTTGTTAAACAAATAAATATAGATATATGTGAAAACATTGAACATTACGGTAGAAAATTAAAAGAATTCTTATATTTTGCAATTGCGTAGCTTTCAGCTACGCGTCGTACTTCAGTTTTGATTTTTTGAATATAAAAAGAAAAGCTAGTAAATTTCCTGTAAAATGTCTTTAATGTAAGAAAATATGTTCGTTTAATATTAAATATATCAACTAATGGTTGTTTAATTTAATTTTGTCGTTTTGTTTTTTAATATTATGAATCATCTCAATTTTACAGATGAATTTAATTACATAATATTTTTATTGATGTTAGGGTTATTCTTTTATAATTTTCCTTGATTTATTGTAAGAGTTGGAAAAAATACATTTGTCGGATTGGATAGTTTATTTAAAGTTTCATATTTATTTATGCTTTGATTATTACATAAATTTAATCACAAATAAATTTATAATTTTTGTTTTCTACTAAGGTTTACGAATTAAGAGACATTAATCTCTCATCTGAAAAAGGAGATCTGTGTTCAAAGTCATTAAATGATAAATTTCTACAAGGAAACCTAAAAATTAGATTATTCTCAATATTTAGAAAATAATATAATTACTGATATATTAAGAATTTGAAATTATAAAAGTCTGATACGAAATTAAAAATGCAAATTTTATTATCTTAAAAGGTGTTAAAAGAAACATATTTCTTTAAAAATTTGGGTTTTAAAAACAATCGAACAAATTTGATTCGAAATAGAAGAAGTTTTTTTAAAAAAGTACCAAAAGTAAAAGAGATGAGATCGTTGAGCATGTTTTTATTATTAGTTGAGAAAAACACATTTCATGAATAAAGTAATGGAAATAAGAGCACATTAATGCAATTTGATATTTTATAGGGTATAATAAAGATATGTAAATAAAAGTTAACGTCAAAGATACGGAAAATGGGATATAAATTTTCTCCAATCACATTCCTTGATGCCATGCTTTTGTGGATTATAATGTTATCGGTCCATTTATTTGTACCAGATTTTTTAACGACAAAAATGTTTCTTGTCATAAATTGAGGATATTAGACTATCTAGAAAGTTATTTGATTTCGTGTGGTTTGTTGTCAAAGAATTCCCTTTTTTTTCAGGATTAAGACATAAATTTTCACAACGATAATAAATATCGCTTTTTGGCAGAGATATATTAAAAGGACATTAAAATTTTTGGCAAATTATGGTGTTAATACTAATCGGCACAATGTCTTCTCTTTTAATTTTTGTTATAAAAATTTATGACTTGTATTATGGTTATGTTTAATCCTCTGTTTTTATTCAACAGATGTGATGAGTTTTTACCAAATCTGTCCATGTGGTGCTTCTGATAGTCTGTAAATTCAGTATTCTTTTTGAAAACAAATAAGAGTACAATATAGCAATTTCATCGATTTAGATATATACCATTGAATAAATTATTTTCTTTCGAACTTTACCTTAAGATGATTGCCCAATTCTTTTACTTTTACGGGTTTTACAGCTATATTTTAATTTTTTTACCCATCTCCACATTATTTACTTCCCTGTATCTGGTTCAAAAATTTTTAAATATTTTATTTTAATGTAATGAGGTTTGCCGCATAAGTGTTCCGTTATTAAGTTTAAAATGAGCTCGTTCAATTCTGAAATTCTATTTCCCCCATTTTTTTGTAGAGTAAAACTTACTGTTTAGTTTAATCTTCTTATTTCAAATATTATAACTGTCAGGAATGGATTAAATTGGCTGAGCTACACTTCTACCTTCATTTATGCATAACCCTATTATGACAACATTATTCCTATTTTTCTAGCTTTTTTATATTCATTTAAAATAAAATAAAAAAATATTAAATGAATAATCAGATTGTGTTCAATATAAAAGGATAATGCATTTGAATTTGCATTCGGAAAAGTTCGTATTGATGGAGTTAAATTAAAACGTTTTTTTGCATTGAATATTGTTATTAATATTGAAAGAAAGAAATGGTTGATAAAAATCGTGAGGAAAAAGATGAAAATAAAAAAATACACACATCAGAGGATAATGTTAAAGAGAGAAAAAGAAAATATAACAAAGAGAGTAGTGATTCTGATACTGAGAAAGAACAAGCAAGAGTAAAAGATATAGCAGAAAGAGATGAATTCTCTGCCAGAATACGAGAAAAGGAAAAAAGAAAAGCTAAAGAAGGAAATAGAACGAAAGGGAATGATTTTAAGAAGCAACTAATGAAAAATATAACTGATAATAAAGAAGTTGTAAAAATACTCAGAGATAAAGCCCGAAAAGAATATGTTAAAAAAAGAAAAATGGAAAAAATTGATGCATTAAAAGAAGATTTAATTGATGAAGAAAATCTCTATGACGTTGAAGAATTAACTGAACGAGAAATTTATCAAAGAGAATATAAAAAAAAGGTTGTTTCATTTGCAGAAGAATCATTAAAAATTAATGAAAAACAAAAAATTGAACGATATGAAATACCAAAAGAAAATGAAAAATTAATTGATCATTTTGATGAAAAACTTGATGAACATCAATCTGAACAAAAAAAATGGGAAAAAGAAAAATTAGATGGAGCAATTGTAAAATTTGGTAAAGATAAAGATGATGAAGAAACTCAAAATAATTATGATATTGTAATGGATCAATCACAAATAGCATTTGTTATGAGTGAATCTTTACCTGGAACATATGATAATAAAAATAATGCAACTAAATTAAAAATAAATACAATTCAAGAAACTCGAAAAAGTTTACCAATTTATAAATATCGTGATTCGCTTTTACAAGCACTTGAAGAATATCAAATTATTATTATAGAAGGAGAAACTGGGTCAGGTAAAACAACACAAATACCTCAATATCTATATGAAGCTGGTTATACAAAAGATAAAAAAAAAATTGGATGTACACAACCAAGAAGAGTTGCCGCTATGAGTGTAGCTACGCGTGTTTCAGAAGAAATGAATGTTAAATTAGGTTCTGAAGTTGGTTATAGTATTCGATTTGAAGATTGTACAAGTGAACGTACTATTATTAAATATATGACTGATGGTATGATGCTTCGTGAATTTCTAAGTGAACCTGATTTAAATGCATATAGTGTTATTATAATTGATGAGGCGCATGAGCGTACATTACATACTGATGTATTATTTGGTTTAGTTAAAGACATTGCACGTTTTAGAAAAGATTTAAAATTACTTATTTCAAGTGCAACACTTGATGCTGATAAATTTTCAAACTTTTTTGATGATGCACCTATATTTCGAATTCCTGGTCGACGTTATCCTGTTGATTTATTTTATACCAAAGCTCCGGAAGCTAATTATATTGATGCATGTGTTGTTACTATTTTACAAATACATCTTACACAACCTCCAGGAGATGTTCTTGTATTTTTAACTGGACAAGAAGAAATAGAAAATTGTCAAGAAATGTTACATGAACGAATTCGTAAATTAGGTTCTAAAATTGGTGAATTAATTATTTTAACAATTTATTCTAATCTTCCTACTGATTTACAGGCTAAAATATTTGAAACCACACCCGAAGATGCTAGAAAGATTATATTAGCTACAAATATTGCTGAAACATCATTAACTATTGATGGAATTGTTTATGTAATTGATCCAGGTTTTTGTAAACAAAAAACATATAATCCCAAATCTGGGGTTGAATCGCTTATTGTTACTCCAATATCAAAAGTTTATTAATACTAATAAATACATTTAGGCTTCTGCGCAACAAAGAGCTGGACGTGCTGGTCGTGTTGCACCAGGAAAATGTTTTCGTTTATATACTGAATGGGCATTTGAAAAAGAATTAGAGGATAATATAATCCCAGAAATACAACGTACAAATTTAGGCAATGTTGTTTTATTGTTGAAGAGTTTGGGCATAAATGATCTACTACATTTTGATTTTATGGATCCACCACCTGCAGAAACTCTTATATTGGCATTAGAACAACTTTATGCACTTGGAGCACTTAATCATTTAGGTGAACTTACAAAAGTTTATAAATTACAATTTTATAATATAAGACTGGAAGACGAATGGCTGAATTACCCGTTGATCCTTGTATGTCAAAAATGCTTTTAGCCTCAGAAAAGTAATACAATTAATAAATAAATAGTTATAAATGTTCTGAACAAGCAATATCTATTGCTTCTATGCTATCAGTTAATGCTTCTATCTTTTATAGACCTAAAGAACGAGCTATACATGCAGATAATGCTCGACGAAATTTTTATTCCACATATGGTGATCATATTATGCTTTTATCTGTTTATGATCAATGGAAAGATACAGCATTTTCATCACAATGGTGTTTTGAAAATTTTATTCAACATCGGTTACACATATTACCCTAACTTTTAGATCTATGAAAAGAGCTCGGGATATTCGAGAACAATTAACAAGACTTATGGAACATGTTGAAGTTGAACTTACATCTAATCCTACTGATTCAATTTCAATACGAAAATGTATCACAGCTGGTTATTTTTACCACACCGCTAAACTTACAGTTCAACCAATGTACAAGACAATAAAATATAATCAAGTTTTAAATATATTCATTAAATAATAACAGAGTGTTTCAATTCATCCAACTAGCAGTTTATTTGATTTTACACCAAAATGGGTTGTTTATCATGAACTTGTACTTACAACAAAAGAATACATGCGCAGTGTATAATTCTATATTTTGTTAAATTAATATAGGTTTCTCAAATTGAATGTGAATGGTTATTAGAAGTAGCACCACATTATTACAAGGAAAAAGATTTAGAAGATATTAGAAGTAAAAAAATGCCAAAAGGAAAAGGATTAAGCTGTATAAGTTCAACTACTAATTAAGTTCCTATATTATATCATCTTGTATATTATATCTTTCAGCATATGTTTTAATCATTGCATCGTTAACATTTTTCAAATAATTAATTATGTTCCATTGAATTTCTAATTCCCTTAATAATATTTCCTTAATATAAATTTACCTTTCAGTTGGTTGCCTTTGAAATAGATAAAAATCATCTTGTGATTGAAAATCTGGCGTCATATTATGAATCAAATAAATAAATAATTTCACTAAAATATAATAAAATCTCGATGACTAATAAAACAGATATCTATAACAATTGCAACAATACAGTAGAGTATTAATAATAAAAATGTGACATATTGTTGATAAATTTGAATACCCTCCCAATATGTGGAGATAGCATGAACTAAACCAGACAAGCAACAGGCTTAATGCGAATATATAATAAATTACAAATAGAATTTGTCTGATAAGATACGCGAGATAGCCTTCGTGTAGTAAAATAATGATCAAAGTATCCTCCATTTTTCAAAGGTTTTCGCAGTAAATAACTAATAGGGGACATAATAAAAATTTCAAAAATCAAAATTGAAATCTGTAATATAAAATTCCACATATTTATAATAGGTGCACCATAAATTAATGGTTTGATAACACCGCGAAAATTTAATGATGCGCTAAATATGATGGTAACCTATAAAATATGAAACAACAAATTTTTTACTTTAATAAAAATTGAAATGAATAGGAGTGAAATATTTATACGTTGAGTCAATTTTGTTTTTCGTATGTTTTTATTCTGTAAATTATTTATAACATCAAGTAAAGGTTCTCTGTCGTTCATTGCAGAAATATTTGACGCGACTGCGTAAGAATTAAAATACAAACACAAATTTTAAGCAACTGTGCAATTACATAAGATTATTTCAATCAAATTAAGAAAAGGTAAATATCATATATTAAATTATATTGTTAGCATTCTCTTTCATTAATGAAATGAGCTGTATGGTAGATTTATATATCATTAATCGAATTTAAACACGGAATAAAAATGTACGTTAAACTAATAGTGTCGAAATAAATACTGAGAGCACGCATGCGTTGCAGTATGTCCATCGATAATTGCCAGTTAGTCGAAGAACTAATAAATGAATGCCGTTCTATCATAGCTGGAATAAATGAAAATTCGGACAAGTGTTGTGATTATATCAAAAATTTCCGCAAAACATTTGTAAATTGATGTATGGGTTAAATGTTAGAAATTTTTTGACATCGCTGAAGATTCTGCAATAAAGAAATTAAGAAACTTTATGCTTATCAAATATCTTAGCACAATTAGTCTATTTATATTATGTAAAGCGACTGGAAAAAACATAGAAATCGATCTTATACTAAAGAAATTAAATGAATGTGTTATAGAGTTAGAGAAAACTAAATACTTATCTGTTAAAGAAGAAAAACTTCAGGAAATAGCAAAAAAAAACAAAACAACAGGTGTTTTATCTGAAATTAATAATAGATAATTCCGAAGCAAATATTTTACCACAAAAAAGTCGTCCAAATTTAAAAAATCTTATTCCAAAACCGCGTCACGAGAAAAATAATTCAGACGATGAAGAATCACCGTCAAACTCTGATGATGTAGAAGATGAAACAACTGAAAACAAATACATACCCCCAAAAGATATATTCGTTCCATATCCATTTGATAAGAAAGCAAATAAAAGAAATTTCAATGGTAATGACACATGTAAATCAAACCTTAAACACGATGTTATTTCAAATGTTTTGAGGGAGGATTCTGACATTCCAATTGAAGTTAACAATAATTCTGAATCACTTGACCAACATTGTTCAAAAAAGAATAAAACTAGCATCGATTCTAGATTGAGATACATGGAAAATGATCTGGAAATGGAGCATTTAGCAGAGGATTTTCTTTTAAAAGGGGTTGGAAATAAAAGCATAAAGAAACGACGAAAATTCAGAACTTTGTTTCGTAAGAAAAATAAAACATAATTGAATTTTTTTTTAAATGTATTTTTAATATATTTCATATTGAATATCACCTGCTTTTAAAGTGAAACTAATTATTCATTAAATATTCTATTTATTAGTTACATATATCACCGTAGATTCTGGTAACCATTTTTTCTTCAAAAACTAATAGAAAATAAATTGTTATCCCACTGTAACATTAATTGTATACCTCCTTTGATATATTACAACGTCAACCACTTCAGAGTTTCTTAGCACAGTCAGCAGCATCTTTCCCACAAGATAAACAAATTTAAGCAGCTGTCCCCTACATTAAACATTGGTAAGTACAGTATAATTCGCTTAATCCTGACACATTCCCAAGTCCCAAATAAATTTATTCTTAAGCCTATTATAATGATTCTACTTAATACGGGGTTGTGCAATCCGGCGGATTCTTCAAGTTCGCTGCATATTTTTTAGCTTTTTTTCCTGGTTTTTCTTTTTTATTATTTAATATACATTTTTTATGGATTCAAAACGGTCAAAAACTGAAATTCCACTAGAACAAAAAATGAAATTATTTGTTTTTTAGAAGCTCATCCAAAAGTAATAAATAATTGAAATCGCAAGCGCTTTTAATCTAAGGCAGCAAACATTGAGTGATATTTTAAGAAAGTCGGATAATGTTAAAGAAAAATATCAAATGAATTGATTTAAGGAAAAGTGAAAAGAATAAAACAATCAAAATATGCATCGACTTGTAAAGAATTTTTGCATTGATTTTCTGCTATAAGAGCAGATAGACCAGATAGAAACCAGATTTGCTAGAAATCTTGGGGGGCAGAACGAGGTAGTCGACATGAGTTGGATTAGTGACTGGACAGCCCAACATGAGATTGCTGTTAAAAGAACAGCCGGAGAAAGTTCTTCTGTGTCTATCCATCATTGGAAAGAAGTCATCAGTAAAGAGATTTAAAAAAAAAAAAAATATTCGGCTGAAGATATTCTTAATTGCGATGAATGGGGGTTATTTTGGTTGATAGCACCGGAAAAAAACTTTGGCTTTCAAAAACATGAGTGTTCGTGGCGGCAAGAAATCAAAATTAAGGATAACTGTCTTGAATTGTGTTAGCATGTCAGGTAAGAAGTTTCCTCTTTGGAATGATTGGAAAATATTCAAAATTCCGATGCTTTAAAAATGCCCTGCATATTCCAGTTATTTATCGAGCCAACCAAAAAGCTTGAAGGATAAGCGATATCTTCACTGAATTCGTTAGTTCGATCGACAATGAATCAAAATCGCAAAGTGGCGCTTATTCTCGATCGTTGCCCAGCAATCCACAAATTACGGGATTAAAAATGTGAAATTTTATTTCCTTCCCCCAAATACAACATCTAAAACTCAACCCTTGGATGCATAGATTATCAATTTAATAAAATATCAGTATAAGAAACGCCTCGGCCAAGGCAGGCTGTTCTGTTAGGAAAACAAAATTTATTTGGATATCAATCTACTGGATATTTTGAATCTCATAAAATTACCATGGGATGCCGTCCCCGAAAAGACTGTTGCTAATTGTTTCGACATCGCTTTGCTTCAGACACAATGAATGACGACACTCAGGTCAATGAAGATCAGCAGGGCGTTGAAAATCTATTTGATCGATTAAGATCGTTTTTTAAAGTACCTGTAGATGTCACGTTTGAGGGCTTTGTAGAGGCTGATAAAGACCTCTCCACAACAGCTGGGGTTTCTGAGGGTGAAATTGTTGAGATGTTTAAGTTATCTAACAAAAATGAAGACTAGGAATTAGATGGCCAAATTTGAATAGGACCATCCCAACAAGAAAAGAAACAATGCCGGCATTATGCACAATTCATTATTTTTTACAAACTAAACAAGGTTTGGAGAAACATCTCCTCCATTTTGAGCGTTTTAAAGATGATCTTAGTCTACATATTTCTAAACGAATGAAACAAAACGAAAAATAGATTTCTTTAAAAATCATTAAAACTAAATTTTTTTTATATTTGATTCACTGAATTGTTTGACAACCCGAACATATTTTTAGATTTAAAAAAAATTACATATTTGTTGAAATTTTAGTAGTAAATTAATCAATTTCGGTTGATCCGGATGAAAACTGTCGGTCCTGAGTCAACCGGATTAAGCGAATTATAATGTATATTCAAAAATTATGTACTACTTTCGCTTATATTTAATAGTTGGTGTTGCTCTCAACTAAATCCATGTCAATTTTATAGGATTAAACTATGATTCGAACCCTTAAGAGGGCAAAAATCCTGGTGTCTATGCTCTTGTTTTATAAAAAATCAACATTTACACGACTTTTATATTATATTTAAACTTCATATTTTATGAGTGTGGCCGTCTAAATAATTCCAAATCATAAATATAATCATTTTTTGTTTTTTCCAAAACACATTCGATCAAAAATTTATCGAATATTTTTTTGCCCATATAAAGTATTGGGATAAAATATATCTACTGTTTAATATAATTAAAACTTCTTTAACAAGCTCTTCCTTCATATAAAATGTGGTGAATCATTGTTAAATCCAATAATTAATTAAAATTCTCAGAGTGATATCCATTATATTATTGCACCTTAAGCATTCTTTTTTTTATTAAAGAAGACAAACATTTATTATATGCGAGCCATATTTAAACAATGTTGAAAGATCGTGTCCAGCAAAATAGAAAAAAATATATGACCAATATTCTAATTTATCATTGAATCCTGATGGGAGTAGGAATAGGCAAGGCCCAATCAATAGCTTGGTTGGCTAGACTTTGACACCCCCAGTCAGAATTTTTAGTCTTTATTTAATCATATGCGATTATTTTAAAACACAAAAACTAACTATTTTTGAAAGAATACCTAAAAATATTCAACGATTACCATTTTATAGGAATATTCTACTTTGCATAATTTTTTAATAATGTTGAAAGGTGTTTAATAAACATTTATATTCAGATTAATAATTTGATTAATATCTTTTTCCCTTTATTGGATGAACTGGTAATGTTAAAGAATATGGCAGGGATACAACAACACGAAAACAAATATTAATGAACATATAACAGTATTTTAGTGTGTTGTGAATTAATTGATAAATTATATAACGTCAAACCTTGTACTTTTTATAATGCGCGCCTGTTTTTCCAAAAGCTAATAAAATTATCTATCATCTTTCTTTATGTTTTTTTCATTATTTTTTCAAACTACAAATACTTATTTATAAAAATAAAAAATAATCGAATTTATAGTCATTAAATTTTTTCACAAATTATTCATGAGAAATTGACTTGTTTTCATGTCATGTGTCTTTAAATGTTTTCATTTTCTTAATTACATATAAAAATTTCATCTAAATTAACTTGGAAGTATTTTCCTCCTTTTTTTT
>SGJC01001062.1:0-10374 GCA_009887335.1 Henneguya salminicola
TTGCTTTTATTTTTTTGTACTTCACCATATATTAAATTTATTCTTGTCGTTGCATATGACAATATTTCTTTTGCATGTATTTTTACAAATACACATTTTGTCGATCCCCTTTTGAGCCGCTATGAAAAAAATAATAAAGAGTTTGCCATTGTGAAGGACGCTTGATAAAGAATTGACTGTATAACCTATAGTTGTAAAAAAATTCTGCTGTCTAGGTAGAAGAAATTACTGGTAATATAATCATATCTATTTTACTAAAAAATATATTTGTAATAGCGATTTTTGTTAATAAATTTTTAGATTTTAATATTATTTTACTAAAATTAGAACCAGACATTTTAAAAAAGTTCGAGCGTGAATATTTTATCTCGGCGTAAAAAGAGGAGCTGTTTTGATCTATGAATTCAGTGATGGGCTTAAAGCAAACAAATTAGGGAATAAGATGGATAAATAAAATACGAAATTATTATTTTTTGTTTTGTAAAATTTAATATTTTACCTATCTGCATCTTGATGATATAAGATTTTAAACCCAAAGCTAGGTTATGCTCAAAATATTTTGAATCAACCAATCCAATTAAAATAAATATTCCAATAAGCATCAGAAATAAAAGTCGAAAGATATTTTTTGAAGTTTCTATCTTTGAATTATTTTAAAATATCCAAGAATATTAATACATTTTTCATCCCAAATTTTAAAATATAAAAATTTCTCCTAAAAATAGCATTTATATTGATGATATGATAAATACGAGTTCAACATAATATGTGATTCCTTAATAAATTTTATTCCCTTTCTCCCTTTAATAAAATCCGTCTCGAGAAACACGCAAATAACCTCAAATCTTAATGAAACTTAATAAGTCTACGTGAATTTTAATAAAATAGTTATCTTTAAAAGGTTTTAGGTATTAATAATTTTTATGTTCAATTTCGAAGTATTTAAAAATAATTTGTTCCTTAGAGGATATATTTCCATTTCAATTTTTATAAAATTTACTTATTTTTGTCTTACTAATGCTCCCAGTAGTTTGTATTTTTGAACTATTACTAATATTTTTAGCCTAAATTCTAATTTTTATACATCTAACATTATCTATACATGAATTTTAATATAATAAATAAATCTTCCAAATGAACAAAAAATCTATTAGGGTTAAGAAAAAAATTATTTTGTTTACTCAATGATTGCTAATAAGGGTTATTGGCGTTTGGTACATTATAAACTTATAATTTTTAAAAATATGTTCCATAATAAAAATAAATCCTTCATATACTAAAAAAACTAAATACAAAACAGATATTCCTTTTGTGTCAATTCGTTGGATATCAATGTTTTAAAAAAAGAACAAACAAATAATAATCATACCATTGTTATAATAATAATTTTGATCTTTTTGTTATTAAATACTCTTAATCAATAATTTAATTAATATCTAATGAATATTTGATTGGGATGGGTTGAATTAAAAAATACAGTTTCATTTTTCTTCCAATAATTATAATGAATTACTTAAATAAATTTACCTAAAAATAATATTTATGGCATGGAAAAGTATAAAATTTAAGCCATAGAGATACAGGATAGCTAAGAAACATGAATCCTTCTACCCTATGGACCCTCCTTCCTTACCCTAAATGGATTTCGTTCTCATACGAAAAAATTATCTTTTATCATATAAAGGGCATCCTAGCATATTACTTTGAGTATTCCACCATATGTTTCGCAAAGCCAACAGTTGCTTAACTTCGCTAAAAACGGTGTTAGTAGCTGCAATCGAACTGCCCTCCCAATTAAAATGCCTTTTATGCTGTTTTATAGGGTATTGCAACACATTTACCTCGGTCATAGGTAGTCTATCTTCTCTCGGTCAACCACCGTAATGTCATAAAATAATAAAGAACAGTAAATAATACGAGGCCAGAATTTAAGACTACAAATTTTAAGAAAATAAATGGCTTAACTCAGTTTCAAACTGTTAAAATTCGCCGTAGCCTCCCGTTGGGAGCGTCGACCACACGACCATATTGGCTACGATCTAAGCCATATTAAATCTTAACAATCGTTCTGAAAAAAAATAAAATATGTATTTTATTTAATCTTTCTAATTTTATAACTTAGTCTTGTTATCAATTTATTAGCGATAAAGAGTTTATGAACAACATTAAAATTTCAA
This sequence comes from Henneguya salminicola, assembly GCA_009887335.1. NCBI lineage: Eukaryota > Metazoa > Cnidaria > Myxozoa > Bivalvulida > Myxobolidae > Henneguya > Henneguya salminicola. The sequence continues at coordinate 2,178 of SGJC01001062.1, forward strand.
AAAAATTTAAAGAAATTACATCGATAAAAAAAATCCATATGTCTTACTTCTTTGTGGCAGAGCTTTTGTTTCTATCACGTTTCCTTCTAGTATTAGAATAAATTACATCCCACAGTATTGTTTTATTTTCAATCTTTGATTTTGAAGATTTGTACATTAAAAATCACTCAAAAGACAATGAATACTAATTTGACAATTGTGACTTCTATTTATTTAGAGAAATGTATTGCTACTCTGTATTTAGCTTTTTAACGTGTTTTTAAAATCTTATTGCATTAGAAATGTCAATTTGTTGTTTGAATCCTTTTTTTCATAACGTTATTTGTGTTAATTTTTTTACCATTCTTTCTCCATAGATAAGTTTGACTTACTTTCACGTTAAAAAATAAAATTTTCAACTTTTTTATAGCTTTCATTTTTTATGTAAATAGGCTTTTTAATCGGATCTGAATTTTAAATTTCATTCTCCTAATTATTCCTATCTTACAGATATTTTTTCATAGATTTATTTATTTCAAAAATTAAAATCGACCTCCCTAGAAATATACAGATGTATCAGACGTTTTTCATTTTATGGATGCCTGGACCTTATTGCTCACTTCTATAGAAACCACACAGTATTCAAGTAAGATATTTCAAGCTGACAATATTTAAACGATAGGGGGATAGGAATAATTGCTAACTAAGGCGGAAACTATATATCCCTTCTTTTACAGATGGTATTATTCCTTAAAATTAGATCACAGATTACAAAAACGTAAAGTTGGAGTTTATTAACAATCTTAGCTGACAATTATATTTTTTGAATACGCGAATTATATTCTAAGCAAAGAAATATGATAAAATGGAATTAAATTTATTGGTGGGAAAGTTTAACTTCATTTAAATGGAACCTTTGATTCTGTTGACGATTTATAATTTTTAAAAAAAAATATAATTTATCAAATTATTGCAATGTGGATCATTTATTGCAAGAATATTTTCAGAAACAACCAAATTTTCTTAGAACATGCTCAAAAACTAAATACAAGTGTTTATCGCATCAGAATCGAACTATGTTTAAACTACGAGGAGGTTAATAGAATTGATTCATAAATTATAACCTTATTGCTCTGTTTATTCTAAATAAAGAGTACGAGTGAAGCCGTTTGTTGGTTTATTTAACATATTTTAAAATAAAACAGCCCACGCTACAAAAGAGCACGTCCATATTGATTGTCAATTCACAAAAAAATTGACTTAAAATACGATTAAGCTTACTTTCAAAGCTAAGCTGAGCCTCTTTCGGGATAATTTGAAGAAGGGTTTAAATTATCTTAGAATTGGCTGATTCTTCGTGCATCGAATACAAAAAAATATTCAGACACGAGACATGGACAACAAAATAAGAATTTTATGCACGAAAGGTTTCTTAAGTTTTAGTCGTGGTTTAAACGTTAGATGTTCAATTAAGGTTTGCCTCACAAAACATTTTTTTTCACGAAAGCTTTAGAAATTCACAGTGGCAGCCTGTTGTTCAAAAATTATTTTATAACAATTTTATTTGCAATAAACGCTTGATTTTTTTATCGAACTTTAAGGCAATCGTTACACAAGAAGGTCAATTGAGGGAGAATTTCCTGCTCGTAAAATATATATAATAATCGTCTCTTTCGCAATTTAATTTATCGGTGCTCGATATGGAAGTTTTAAAACCCATAAGAGCTGGTTGTTGAAGGTCAGTACATTAGAAAAACATATACCAATACGATAATTTTATTTAATTTTAAACGATAGAAAAAAATAGATATTGCATAAGGATAACAGACTACAAGAAATATCTGAATATTTTACTTACACTCAAACGTAATCATCGCAAGTCCCTGTAACATTGATATCTCGAAACGCGTAAAGTTAATTAAATAGACTTATGGAAGCTCATAAAGTCTACTCTGCACAGATGAAAGAAGTTTAGTTTAAACTGCTTCCATATTGGAAATTAATATGAGCAAAAGACTGCATCATTTAGTTTAAACGGTCCTTCTCAAAGTAGGCAAGCGTTTAAGGAGAGAATTATTGGTATGAAGAAATTAAATATTTTATCTCAAAATTACAAACTTTGAGGGATTCTGTATTTAATCAGTTTGTATGGAAACATTTTAAATCATTGCCTTAAAGGAGAATGAGATGTTTTTCTTAAGTGATATCCAAGTACACTTATTAAATTTGATTCATCAGTGGCCCTTTTTTAATTTATCATAAGAGCTAGAAACAATTATATTATATTTATAAAATACAGAATCTTCAGGCCATTCCAATTCTATTTTCATCTCTAACAAAAAATATAATTATAAAAAATATTTGAAGCAATGTTGTGGATTTTAAAATTAATTTTATTTTGTGGTGTATTTTAGTATCGAGAAATGACATCATCAAGACATTCTTTTACAACAATAAGTATTTCACGAAACGAGAAGGGGCTTGAGGCAAGCTTCCTGACCTTTTCTATGTAAATATATATCGCGAATGGAGCCCAGTAAAATATCAAACGATTTTAAAATTAGAACCAAACTAAAATTTATTAGCCATTCCTTATTTTTGAGACAAAAGCATATTTATTTTTATCAGGCTAAAATACCCATAAAACATCAAAAATATGTGAAATAATTCAAAGAAATTATTTTCGGATTAATTTTACTAGGGCTCTGATACGTCTCACGTCTGTGAGAATAAAAATTGGAAACGGTATATTCATCTATTTATGACGCTTCCTCGACATGTTGAATGTCTGAGCAATAAATACATTTTTTAGAACTACATTGGCAGTAGCAACAACAGATACTTGGCCCTATTCTTAAATCTAAAATTTTTATGAAAATCTCTAAATGTTTATTAAATTCTCTTTCTCTGCTAAGTAATGTATTTCAATATGGAAAAAGGACAAACGAAGAATTTAGAGTATCATCGTTGAGATTTAGAAGATTTGGTTAACTACTAATAACATTATAAAAAAACTATATTTAAAAGGTTTTATGTTTTAGTAATTAAATTTATTTTCCAAAGAGGCTAAATTATTCTGAGGTTCAAACATATCTCACAGCATCTTTAAATCTACCAAACTATAAAGGTCAAAATATTTATATTCTCTATTTAGTACACTTTGTTTATTAAAGTTAAGTTGAAATTTGATGTTTTAGATCTTCGATTTATAGTTTTTACTCCTACAAAAACTGATGAAGAAATAAAATTTGCACCAAATCAACCATACGTAGTTAAATGTGTGATATTTACTCATTACCAAATATGGCCGATATTTAGACCCGTGCAAATCTATTTAAATCATTCAAATCTAGTCTTTATTATATGAATTGCAAACAGCAAGGTTTGAAAAAATTGTTCCGCAATAATAAACAGAAAACCCTCGGCGTGCATAGGCATTTTTTTTGGGACTCTTGTGTAACTTTAATTTTGTGCAACGTAACTTCTTTGATATCTTAGTGTAGCTCTACGCAAACAAATATCGCATGGAAAGGATTATACATTTTTATATAGTCATCCAGATAATGAGATGTCTTTGTTTATATCTACTGTGATACAAATATTAAAACTACTAGAAAAATACATTAAGAAATATAAAGACACTCAAAAGTATTAACAATGGACATAAAAATATCTTTTCGGAAAATATTTTTCTTTACTTGGGTTTACATAAGCAGTGTAGGTAAATGAGTAGGATTCGTTGCTAAAAGGGAAGGAGGGATAAAAATGTTTTGGGATAAGGCAACCTTTAATTTCTATTTTTTCGATGTTAAAAACTGAGAGTCGCTCAAGCCGTCTAATTATCCCTCTTGGCTTTTTTTGAGGGAAAAATTAGATATTCCTAGTTAAAGATTGCTTGGTCGAACATTTCTTTTCATGGTAGATAGACTTGTATCGGGATATATTTTAATACATAAAAAGGTTAATCTTCCTTAACCGTTCGATGTAAGTAACACTTTATTCTAAAATTACTAATGTAGTTTCTATGTAAACAAAATTTATTTGAGTTAATTTTTTAACTTTCTTAACGCCTATGTCTTAATCCGTTTCTTTCTACCAATACGCATGATACATCGAACAAAAAACAGAAATTTTATAGATTTATTATTTTAAATAAAAAATGCAGCATAATTTGATAAAAATTATTTATCTTGATTATTTAAGCTATTTTTTCGCCTTAAGGTTGAATGAAACTAGTTATATCCATTGGTCATACGGGTGTTGTTGTTTAAAAAATAAACGCCGAAATTAAAGTCCTTAAATAATAACATTAACATTAAACTCAATATAAATTAATAAAACACGAGTCGTTATGAAAAGTGTATTGAAAAGAACATTTATTATTTAATTTTTTTATTCTTACAATCTCAGATCAAACACCAGAAACGTTCATTTAACAAGGCTCTTGTTATTAAATTCATAAAACATATAAGGGTGCTGCCAATTATAAAGGTAGCAATTTCATTCAATAATTTCCTGAATCCTTTATTTTAAAATATTTGTTTATGTTGAATATTTATTGCCCTTATTTTAGCTGTTTAAGCATGTATTTGGTGAGCCTGTGAAGATGACCCCAAGCATCACTTTTTTATTTTTAACGTATTCTAATATGGTTTTTAATGATTATTGTTTCCTTCGATAACATTGACACGTCGATTTTATATTTTGTTTAAATCTATATACTGACAGGATGTTGGATAATCTTTTGGTTTATAAGACGAACCTCTAGGCACAATTTTGTTGAAAATATTGCGCATGAAGTTCTTACAGAATTTTTTGTCTTTTTTTATTAAAATTCAGAACTAAGATTTTCTTTGGTCGTTTATTTACAAATTAATATTGGGATATATTTCACTTTTTATTTTTTTGTCAGGAATTCAATGCACATCAACAGGGAATAACTTATGCGTAACAAAAGATAAAATAACAAAAATAAACAATAAAACCCAGATAAATTTTTATAAAATAGCTGAACATAAATGACGCACGTGCATTTGAATTTTAATAAAAACTCATGGCAAAGATGGGTTTTAATCAAAAATATGCATAATATAAATTTTAATAAATATATTTATATTTTGGTTGTTTTGTTTACCGAAACGAACCTTAAATAAAAAAAATCGACTGAAATATATTTCAGTTTGGCGCATCCCCACCATATATGTCTTGGTTAAAAGATAACGAAGCATTTTTTTTGGTGAGAAATTAATTCAGGAACATTTTTTCCGTCTGTTAATTCTTTCGCAGGGAATTTAGGTAAAATTGAAGATCATCCCCTGCACTTATCGTTGAGAGTGGTCTGATTCCAAATATTGGTGCTTTTATGTTTGATCATATATTAATCAGTACCAACCAGTTATTTTATACATTATTCTAAGTCAAGGGGATATTTTTTATAAATTAAATTTATTAGTTGTTAAAATTGATCATTTTTGACTCTTTTGAACAAATATTATGCCGTGTATCCTTCTTCGTGAATTCTAATATTTGTTCCCTTCTTTTTTATATCCCTTTTATTTTTTTGTCGTGTTCATTCGATAGGATGCGTAAGTATAGTTATATCGTCTGGATTAAGAAAATTCTTGTGAGTATTTACCATTTGTGGATTATAACCGATTTCATTTAAGTCTCCCTATCCTTACAAAGAATCTGAATAAATTTTTGCATCCTGAATTATTCTTTTTATTATTTCTCAAGTGGTATTTTTAGCTATATCGGATAAAACCTCAACCTTCAACATTTTTATTCCATTAATATCCTTCTGCCTTTCAATAAATCCAAAAATCCATATTTTTGTCGAATAAAAAGGCATTCGTTACTTTTAACTATACCGCCTCTTCCCCAATAACCTCAGCATTCCGACTTTTGTATTACTGTTCTACGACTGGATCTAGACAAAATCAAAAATAGTCAAGATGGAATGTTTCGATATTTTAAATTGGAAAGCAACTTTTTTTTCGAAGAATCTCCATCCCATTCAAACATCATCATTGATGTATCCTTAAGGCTTAAACTGAAAAATTCAAATAATGGTTCAGATCGTATACGTAAGTAATTCTTCGTGATTAATAATATGGAGTATGTTATAAATTATTCTTTCCGAATTCATTTATTTGTCAAGCTACACTTTTAAAAAATTAATTGTAAAAATTACCAAATAATTTATTAAATACTGTGAACACGATAAGGACATTTCTAACGGATTTATCTGGGATCTGGCCCACTTTCAATAGTTGCCTACACCTAGGGCAAGAGAGAAGGAGCAATTAAAATCAGTGATTTTAGGTATCAAATGCCCGAATATACATTTTTTGTGATAACTAGAAATATTTTTGTATTTAAATTAAAGCCTACAAAATTACATTTCCCCTGCTGATGCTTAATAGCGTAGTGTCTTATCTTCATTTTAACCGCCAGTTAATTTTTATGACTTTGCTTTGTGATTCATTTTATTTTTATTTTAAGAGATTTTTTGATAAAATTAAAATAATTTTTGGCAAGATTTACGTATTTTACAGTCATATTTTTGTTAATTATTTTTAGAAGAAATACTCAGATTTTATTTATAATAATTTTAGATGTTCTTTTTAGTGGCAGGCATATTTATAGAGAAAATTTGTATCCTTTTATCAGTTTCGAGGTTGTGCAGTTTATTACTAATATGGAGACAACACCTCACCTTTTTACTAGCCTTTTTTTTTGCAAGGATAAAACAGTTATTAATGCGGTGTAATGTATTTTTATGAAGCAATCAAATGCTAATATCAATTTTAATTATTAAAGGGCCGTATTATAATTCATGGCAAATTTGTGAAAATAGTTTAATATAAAACCTGAATTAGACTTTAGTTTTATCAACATCTTATCGATTATTATTAAAAAAACCAATTTTAAAATAATTGTAAAAACAGAAATAAAACATTTATTCAAAAAGAAAAGGAAATCAATGCAATTTTGCTATCTCTTTTATGAATGCCATTAAAGCAGCTATATTTACTTTAAGAATTTTACGCACACCCTTTTAAGAACTTCATCAATTGATGCTTAAAATTATTGGGGTTAAATATTGTCTCGGGTAGTTTTCTCTTTATTCATCATGGATTATCAATATTTTCGGTTTGTGCGCCCGTGTCCGCAACAATGAAATTAATCAAATGGTTTACACAAGATGATTAAATTCGTTTAGGATAAGAATATCATATGCTCTCGTACGATCCGTTATGATTTTGGCTCCTGTTTGCGTTTGTAAAGTAATTATAGGGCTTAAAGTATCTTTATTTCTTTTTAGGGCGAATGCCAGGAATGCGTTTATTTTGGATTCTCTGCATATTTCACCTTAAACCCAAACCCCTTCGACTATACGGTCTCTTCCGTGCTTAGATCTCCTAAACTTAGACTCATCGATTTCAACTATAAGCCTTCTTCACCAATCTTTCCCGATGTTGGGTCTAAATAATAAACGCATACATCTCGGCAGTAATTATACTTATCAAAAATTGTTAAAGTTCTGGTATTCTCGTCTCCAATATTGCTTTGCCAGCCAGGAATCGTGCAGGAAAAAAAAATTCTCCAAATTTTTGAGTATGCACATCGTCCCGCATAAAGGATTATTTCCTCTATGTTGTTCCTTTGCAGAGAGAATGCGTTTGCACTTTGATCAGTGGTTTGATTCAGTTGGACGAACCAGACTATTTTCAGCATAGAAATTGAATACGGAATCATTTTAAAGTAGAATACGCTAAAATATATAAAATTAGTTGCATCAAATTAAACTTCTATTTTTTACAGCTGCGCATTAATTTATAATTGGGGGTTAAGTAGGGTTTCACAGACTCTGAAAACCTACTCGTTTTATATCTGGATATACAATGTTTTTATATATTATTTAAAAAAATAACCATAAATTGAAAATAAAAACCAATTAAAAATAAATTAATTATATTATATTCAATTGCTTTAAAATAATAAAAGCATTTTTCGACGATTTCATAATAATATTCCATGGCTATTATTTTTATTGGTATTTTTGTGGTATAGAACAAGTGTTTATTTGGGGAATCTTTTCGGTTTCCCATTTAATGATGCTCATTTTTGAATTATCGGTTGATCTCGCATACTTCCGTGTAAATTTTATCTAATTGTTAATTCAATCTCAATTGGTGAACTTTCACTCTATTTT
>SGJC01001063.1:0-11572 GCA_009887335.1 Henneguya salminicola
ATGTTTGCGAATAGGTTTATTTATTTTCCATTATGATACTTACTTATGCTTGTTCTACATCGTATATTTTCTTGATTTCTAAAAAGGAATAAAAATATGGTAAAAAAATTGTAATTTTTTCTATTATTTATTTGACACCATTTATATCGATTGTCTATGATCAAAAACATAATCAATATTTCTTTTATTTAAACACCATTGTTCTCTTTTATACTATCTTTGACACTTTTTTTTCACATGTTTCCTAGATAATTGAATATTTATTTTCTTGATTTAACATCAAAACAATTAAAGTATCAATAAATATATTATTTATCAATGCTCAAATCTGATATTATCACTATTATGTGTTTTTTTCAAATTAATATTGCTCTGCATGTTGGGCTCATCTGTTATGTGCCCATTTACTAATTAATTCAAGAGAGTCAATAAAATTATTTTCTTCGGCATACAAAATTTTAATTGGAATATAATTATTAAGGGAACCCTAGTGCAAACGTTTTAATTTTTTTAAATTTACTGTAAAATATAAATATATATACTTATAGCCCAGTAAGCTTTTAACCTGGCCTAAAATAGCGACTTGTATGCCTGAATTGTCGTTTTACCGACCCGTGCATCAAAATTTGATTAAATTTTTTTTAGTTACTAATCGCTGTTACCCCCGATGATTAAGATTGAATATTAGTTTGAAAAAAAAGGCGTTGGGCGGAATGACTTCTTTCTTGACAATGAACTCTCTTGAAACAGCTGTCTTATTTTATATTACATATACTATTTATTATATCCATTGTGAGTTCTGTTTAATTCATTTATTGCATCCGTATATAGTATTGTGGTACATTCTCGCATATTTAAATAAAAGTACGTGAAGTCTGTACCATTGTTGATTGAGTGTTCGTACCTTTATTTTTTGGAAATTTCATATGCCTTTATTGAGGGGAAAAGACTCACTCTATTTATATTTTGTTAGCTCTTTATCCCGTTGAAGGCGAACGAGTAGATAAGTCATATGAATCCAAGGGCGAAAATATGCAGCGAATTGAGTTTATGGAGACGGACATTGTGAGCCTTCAAGATACGAGCACAGTCTTGAAAAGTTTGAAAATGGAAAAAGTGAAAAAAAAGATTGTAATCTGCATGTTCAAGAAAAGGCTAAGGTCGAGTCGTCGAATGAAATTACTCCAAACGCTAATTGCTCTTTCAAGCCTTTGGAAAATATAGCCAAAATAACTTCTATAGACCATCAAGAAGTGAATGAAAGGCTATAAAATTACTTTTAGTGTTTTAGGAGGATGCTAAAAAGAATCTCAGGGGAGAGGAGATACTCAGAGGCATTATATCTTATAGAAAAAAAATCATGCCTTATTATGTTAAATTGATCCATCCCGTCATTGTTTCCTTACAAACTTTAAATGGCGGATTGCTTTGGATTTGTTTTTTTTTAAAGATAAATATGGGGTGTTGTTGAAACAAATGGAGGTCGGATTACATCTGCGCCATAATTTGGCAATTTTTTAGTGCAATCAATTTTTTAATAATTAGGTGATTGTTGCATTCAGCAAATGAAATACATGAAAATGTCTACAGGTCGGATAAAATACACAAAGCACAGACCCATTTTTGATAGTATTCTCTTGAATATTCAGCGATATTTTTTCCCAAATTATTAATTTTGCCGGGAGGATAGATTAGAAATACATTAATCTATTATTGTATAATTAATCTTGACCAACATTGGAAGAATGAATTTGGTGTTTCAGGGTGTTTAGAAGCTAGGTAAAGTAAGCTATTCAAAAATCGCGGTCCTGGTATATTTACCGCTAAATTTTAAACTTCTGTAAATATATCATAGTCAAGATTGAAAAATAGCTTTTATAATTATGTGATACTGTATTTACAACTAGAGAACTATTTCAAAACGGATTGATCAAGAAGAAAACAAGCTGCAGGTTTCCCTAATTGATATAAAATAGAAAGGCAAGCCCTAACTTATTATGCGATAATAAGCCAATATACCGTTTGAGCAGGATTTGACAGTGTTTGGATACGACAGGAAAAAGCAAGAATAATACCAGTTCCATGCCCAGCCTTACATAAAAACCGAGAGTGCATATTTGGAATATACTGAACTTAATGATAAAAAAACGAAACTATAAAAATAGTTGTATTTCTTATAATAAAATTATTTTTAGGGGGCGCCTATAATGACTACATCATGAAAATTATTGTAGCACACTCAAGAAAATAAGAAAACGTGAGCATACATACCATATCTTTTTTGATAAATTATGCTATTAGCTGATAGGAGAATATGCCCGATAATTAGTATTAACCTGTCAAGTATCGGGACTAAATGAGACAAGTCTTAAAATGTATTAAATAGACTCATTTAGATGTCGCATCGAATAAGACGATGCTTTTTATTGAAAGTTGTTTTTCAGTGCGGAAAAATATAAGTTAGCAAAACGAGAGAATTCCAACGCTAAAGATATAAATTTGTCGAAAAAAAATCGTAAAGACCGTATACTAGTGCGAATTATTTTTTAATATTAATAAATTAAATTATTCTTTCATGTTCGGTGGTTTATTGTCCAAACTATCGTGTAGTGATTGCTTGAATTAATTGAAAATTCTTTTTGAGGAAGTGTATATATTTATAAGGGGTCAGTCAGCCTGTTACATTACCCCCTTCTTAAAAATTCGTAAACGTTTTTTACATAAAGCCTTGTTTTTATTCTGGAATCCTGAATTTTCGTATTGATAGCTTTTAGGCTCGTGGAGTCGATTCTTATTTCCCCACGCCAATACCCCCATCATCTTCGGGTTTAACGAATTCGCGTTGGCTATACGGTTTACTGCCCTGCTTCCGGAAATGCTTAATGCGGTAAGGATACATTTTAAAATTTTTGAATGAGGCCATGATTTTTTTAACAGTTTATGTTGAACCTATTCTCAAAAATCCTTTAAAGACTCCTGAGATGGTGGTTCAAAAACTTCCTTTTTTTTGTTTTGGCAAGAAGTCCAAAACTGATAGCATCTTTTATTTTCATAAATTTGAAATTAACTACCAATGTATATCAAAAATTAAAATTTAAATAAATAATAATGGATGCGCCCAGTGTTATCAGCTTTTTTATGTTTTGATGGCCATTAAATAGGAGTAACCGAACGCTTTCGATTACTGATTTATTTTAAAATGTTTAATATTATTTTACCCCTACAAAGAAGAGTAGGGTCAATGAATTTTATCATTCATTTTTGAAAATAAAAAATTTTTTGATTCCATCCACAAAGAAATGTTCACGACACAAGAATTAAATGATTTTTATTAAAAGCTAAGGACAGAAAGAGCTTTTAAGATCTTTGAGAGGCGCCAACACCTATGCGGCGAATACTGAATAAATCTATAAAAAAAACACCTTGTTTAGTTTCAGTAAACTTTCCCTAAGAAATATATCATAAATAAACTTTTACTTTAATAAAAATAGAGATTACATAACAGCTATCCAGGAAGCATCTATTTTAGGCGCTTTCACAATTTCAGAGGGATAAACCTATTGTAGCAATATTCGCTGTTACAAAGCAGTTGGAAAAACAGTAGATTTTTGCTGCATATAGCATTATTGTTGAAATCGATGAAGTTAAAGTTGAAATGAAAAAGTATAACAAAAGGCGATTGATTGAAGTTAAACGGCGACTCTGTGGAGTATGCTGTAAAAGAAAGGAATTCTTTTTTGTTCCTGTCCTTGAGAGGAATTGAGCCATTTTTATATTGATAATATTGGTTAATATTCTACCCGGCACCACTCGTATAATTTTGTGGATTTTGAGGGGTGCTAACACAAACTATTGAAAGCACGCGAGAACAGATCAAATGGGCCCTACTCAATACTCACATTAGAAGCGGAAGCCTTCATTTTTATTCGTGTCACTATTTTTTTTCAACAAAATTCCTTCACGATCATGCTTTGATTTTTTTGTTTCATTCTAGAATGTGTCTCGACGATGAATTGGGAATAAAATAGCATATTTGCTTATTTTTTATGTACATTTCGAAGCGTCAATAATAAAAATTTAATTAATAGCTTATTATGCTACAATTACAAACCCCATGCAATCTATTTAAGTTAGTTTATTGATCTTAAACGAACTTTTTAATTTCAAAAGCAATTAAAAAGCATAACTGGATTTATTTTATAAAAATCAGCCCTACATTTTTTTTTAATTTTCTTTAATTCAGTTAAGGTTGTTTTTTTTTGTTTCAAAAATAGAAATGTACATTCTTTGTCCTTTCACAAAATATCCCGGTACGTTTTAATTAATAAATAAATAAAATTAGTAAGTTTAATTTTTTTTGTTTGAAAGGCTAATATTTAAATTTTAGCCAATCTTTTTGTAATATCTTAATGAAATTTCAAATACTGTATCATAATATCAAGTTCGATAGCTCTCGTTTAACTTTGCTCTAAAATTATAGCCATTATTTTATAGTTTGCGCATGCTTTATTTTAATATATTTTTATTTTAAAATATTTTCGTTTGTTCCATATTTTAAAAAACACAAGTTGTGGGTTTTTGTTTAGAAGAACTATTTTATCAGTGATTTAAAAAAAGGGGTGTCAAAAACGTATTGTGTCCAAAATATTAACTAGATTTTCATTTGTTGATTCCTCAATCTTACGAATTTGGTCAGGTATAGAGTCTTTTTAATGTCCTTAATTTCACTTTTCTGTCAAATTCTTAGCAATGAGGTATCCGTTTTAAATGTCAGCCTCCTGCCCTAACCTACCCATTAAGAGAAGTATCTTTGCAAAAGTAACAGCCCATAGAAATTAAATGATTATGAATTTGATTCAGGCAGGTAAGGTGCCTTTACTAATATTAAAAAAAGGGCCAACAATTTTTACGATGACGATGGATTGGAGAATCATACAGCGATTATCATCAAATAATAATCTGGGCAATAGAAATATCCCTATTTCATGTGTGATATTATTCCCATACGTTTATCGATGGGGTATTCACATACACACGTTCATCTTTAACGCAATGCGCGATAATGATGGATTAGTTGAAAATCCCACGCGTAATAAATTTTTTGATTTAAATTCATTATTTGCACTAAATAATGGCTGAATGATACAATAAAACCGAACCCCCTCCGCCAATTTTTATCGCGCATGTCCGCATTATATTAGTATTTTCTTTATTATAATATTTCGTAAACTACAATACTATTCTCAATTTGTATGTTTACAACGTAGTTCTAATCTATTTTTAGAAAATTTAGCTTAGTTCTTGGCGTGTTGGAAACATCAGATGGATTGCGCATGCCCATACAAATGTAGGTGAGTTCTATTCTACGGATGCGGGTCTTTTCTGCAAAAAATTATTTCCGATAAAAATACAAATTCTGCGAAAACATATATTCTATGCATTTAATGAGGGTTCTATATTTATTTAATAAAAATATTTAAATAAATCAAAATTTAATGAGAATAAAAGTTACAAAAAGAAGGAAAAGTGGAACGATTTAATCCGGATTAAAAATGTCGGATTAATTTTACATTAAATTTTTTTAAATTCATAAATCTTTAATAACCCTAAAATGGCAACCTTACGTAAAATTTGTGCATTATAAAATATATTATAATTTTTAATTTGAAAAATAGTCTAAATGTATGAAATCTTGCGCTTATTGTAAATTTGAAGATGCAACTACAAGTTCTTCTCGAACTTTTGAAATAAATCAATCTTAAATTTATATCAAAGAGAGATTGGTTTGATATTCGTACTCAAGATAAGTGAAAGCCGGTAGCAATCATAGTTCGGGATACCACCATCAGCAAACAGGGGGTGGGAATGGTTGATCTTTAGAATAATAACCCACCGCTTGGCGGCGCCGCTAAAAAAAATTAATGGCGATTAATTTTTACCAAAATTTATACTTCAATGAGTAATAAAATTATTTAAATTGCTTGTTGGCACTTTATTATTCATTTAATGGTATGTAACATGTTTACAAAATTAAAAAATATCATTTGAAATATTTTTTAGCGGTGCCGCCCAGCGGCTGGTTATTATTCTAAATATCAACCCAATCCTTATTCTTACCAAATTAGCAGTGGTTACACTTATGTTCCACAATTAAATATTAATGCTACTCGACTCATAAAAACTTTTTGAAATGAAGAAGAAAATTTAATATATTTGTTGTCATATTTTGAAACACGTGGTAATAGAGATTAAACTGAGCCATGCGCAAAAGGTTATATCACCATTACTCCGAACATGGAAATATAACTTATCATGCACTTCAACGATATAATAAACTGCTAAACGAACATTTTAACCACTCCCCGCCATATTGGTGTATTCGTTTATCTTACTTGAAACGAATTTGAATTTTTTTATAATATTATAACGAAATAGGCCAAAACGCTTCATCAATCGTGCATAAAGAAATTAGCACATCAAAAGCTAAAATATTTTAAGTTAAATTTTTTTAATGATTTCGCGCAAATTAAAATGAGGAACTATTAGGCGCTTCACTTCAACGTCGAATGTATTTCGAAATTTGTGTTTTTTTTAATTTTTTTTCAAGACATGCATGAAAATGTGGTTATACGAGCAGAACATGGTATTTAAATAATATGAGCCAGTAATATGATAAAACACCCGTGCGAATAACTTAATCCAAATATTTTGCATAATTTCTTGTAAATAATATGTGCAGTCGAGTTTTTAAAGTGGAATCATGTAGAAAGTATCCTCTTGAAAATATGTGTGCAGTGGCAATAAATACATTTTCCCGACTAGTTCGGACAAAATTAAAATTGTATGCTGCTTTTAATTTTGTTTGAAAAGTTACATTGATAAAATTGAATTGAATAATTATAATAAAATGAGTTTAATTAATAACAGTTAAGAGGGAGCAAATATTCTTTCAGCATTAACTCAATAGTTGAGTTGACCTGAATCTACAATTAAATATTAAACATCATCTCTGGTTTTTTCTGCGTCTATTTTAATAACAGAAGTCATTTTTTTGAGTTCTTTTATAACAGGCTGAGTAATTGTATTGTATTGAAGCCATCTAATTTTATAGATTTTGAATAACCTTTTTTTTAACGAATCTGGATTATCGTCGATACGAGAAAACGATTGAGATCGAGACAGAATTCGTTGCGAAGAAATCTATCATAACCAAAACTACTCAATAACATTTTCATGAATATTAAACCATAATACGCACTGCACATTAACTTTATCACTCATAATATCGTTCCATCCGTGTAAGTTTTCTAAATTACGAGGAAATCCATCAATTAAAAATGTATTCGACTTTCCTATTCGATTCATTTCCTTTAATTAAATCAAATCTATCACTTTTTCAATGAGACCGATCGTAACATTCACTGGAACAATAAGCCCCTCTTTCATGTAGTATTCAATCTTTTTCCCAACATCGGAACTGCTGTCTTTTTCTTGTCTCAATAATTCTCCAGCAGACAAATGATATATTTTATATTTCTTATTTTATTTAATATAAATATACCTGAGTCAATAGTTCACATTGTGTTCCTTTTCCAGAGCCAGGAGGTCCAAGTACAAATATTACTGAAGGTTGCATTGATAAAAATATCTTATTATTCTACTTTGAGTGGAAACTAAAATGATTACTTGTAATAATTTAATCGTAGATTAATACATCAACGCATGGAATTAATAATACAACTAACATTTTATCAATAATGATTGGATTTAGACATTGCATTTAAAATTCTGCTTTTAATAATTAAAATAAAATTTATACTGTATCAAATTAAAACAATCTATTGTAATTGTAACGGTATTTTGAGCCATGTTAAAAATTGGGCGGTTATCACGAAATTATTTTAAAAATCGTTGTTTTGCAATAAAAATGACGTAAATTTAATAAATAAATATGATGATAATTAAGGTGTTGTGTACACGTGCCGATTACAGAACATAACAGAGTTCAGGAAAAAGACCGCATAGGTGTTATGATATAATTGAATTAAAATTTTAAATACTCTTCCACATAGAATTAATGAAATAATGGGGTGTAAGTGAAATAATGCAACAGTTTTCTTGACGTGCGCATCAATCAAAAGATGGTTGAAATAAATTTTTAAATACTTTCCAAATATATGTAATATATTAACAATTTTGTATAAATAAACCAATATTTTTTATTTTTCAACAAAAAAAAATTCAATATATGAATCAATTTTTGTTATTTTACTAAAAACATTAATTTTATGGAAACTAAAAAAAATTTCCTAATGTAAAAAGCTTAAATAATGCCAACAAAGTTGTATGTCATTGTCATTCGAATCGCCGCCCATGCGTGAGAATAAATTACTTGTTTGTCTCTTTTTAGGCTGTTTTGATTCGTCTCTGACTTGGTTTTAAAATTTTTATTCCTCACTTCTACACGACTTCAGAATGGGGAGCATACATCTACTGTAAAGTCTATCGAAGAAAATGCGCTTCTTTTAAGGACTAGTCTGGGGAAACCCTCACCTTTACATGTTCACAGATGGTACCCCTGCATTCTTTTTGCTTTTTTAATTGCTCGCAAACATTTCAAAGTCTTAAAATTTTTAAATCTCAACTCAAATAAATTGCTCCATTACATTTGCCTTTACAAATCGCAAAAAAAAAGCTGAGTTGTAGACACTCTTTTTTTAAGATTTCTAGGAAATATCTTTACTCATGTCGTAAGATTTTTTATCTCTAGTAAATGTGTAAAACCTTAATGGCTTATTTCGAGAAAGGGTTTACACCCATCTACAATCTGGCCATGCCCTCGCCAGGTAAGCACTACTGTCAAGATCAACGCTAGTGTGGAGCTCTCCCAAACCCTTTCTTTATGGGAATGCCGTAGCCCCGGAATATTTTCTCACGGTGAATCGTATAGTTAGTCTGAAAACTTTTTCGGAAACAAACTTAGTCCTTCAAAAAAAAAATGAAATGTAAAATCTTCATACTCAGACAATTTAGATCATTTTTGCTAAAAAAAATTCTTAATTTTGCTAAGATTTTAACTTTTTTGCATATTGTGTTAACGGACGAAGAATGGGGAAGTATTTTATAACAGTCTTGTGTAGAACGAGAGCTTTCCTCACTTTTCAAATGAATTAATTTGTTGTCATAAAAATATGAATGAAAATATATACAACATATCTCTGACCTACCCATTCATTAATTTATTTATGATTGTTTAAGTTTGGGATTCAGAGTTCATTTAGGGGGGGTTATTCTTTTCCAAAGTGCTTTGCATTAGGCTATACAATGAGAAAAATTTGGTTGGATAAGTTCATAATGTTTTATCAAAATATTTCTCATTAATACTCAGTTCTCTTTTTATGCTGTGTATACGTTCTGTAAAAGTCCGCATAAAAAAAGAACTAAGGGTACATAAATAAAAGAGTTTGATTTCTCATGAATTTACTTTCAATAAATATATTTTATTGTGCCAGCAGATTAATGGAAAATATTTGTGTAAATAATTGAACATGGGCAATAATGATTACATATATATAATTTTTATTACCATGAAAATATTCGTTTTCAAATCAGTAGGAAAAAAAAAACTAAGTCTAAATTATCGTTTTTTTTTATTTGGTGCATAAAATCGCTGAACGAAACCAACAAGGGTGGCTGCGTCAATTTTGAGGCTAGGGGGGGATATGTTTAGATTATGGCATTGTTTGCTTATGGCAACCCCTTCGTTATATATTGCAAGCCTTTTTAATATTTTTAGAATATTATAAAAAGTAATATATGGGGCACATGGATGTATTACATAATCAATTATTTTATTTATTAACAATCAAATGGCTGATGTCCGCAATGGCTGGTAGATTACGAATCTGTATACGAACATATGTAGAGTCTTTTAATTGTCTCGGTATTTGTAAGTATTTGGGCAGTTGGTTTTTTATCCTACTAAAATTTTTATCTTTGATACTATATTATACATATTGCTAGTTGCACCACTTCACCTTACAGCGTCATGTAATCGATTTCGTCGGCGCTGTATTTAAATTCGTCATTAAATATTCTTTTTATTTTTATAATGGCTTATTGGGAAAGGAATTCTGAAATCTGAAATTATACTCACTTATAAAAGCGTACCGATTAAATAAAAGGAAATAATTATAGAATTCATACATAAACTAGGAAAATCCGTTTCTGAGATTACGACACTCTATTATGTTAAAAGAACAACCGTTAATCGATCAAATCGGCATTTAAAAAATATTGCAAAAGGAAATCTAAAAACCCGTTATTGTAATATGCAGTCTGTAATCCCTCATCAACAAAAATAAACCATCAGGAACTGAGTTGATAAGGAATTTTTATTGGCAGTGCCTCAACTTAATGAAAAAAAATTTTCAGTTCAGCACTAAATCAAGCTTTAGAAAATATCAAAGGCTTTTCGGAATTTTCATGGAATTATAAAGAGTGTCACCTGAACCAACTATAACAACTAGAGCTACAAAACTGAAGCGAAAAAAAAATTATTCTTCATCCGCTGCATTTAACATAATGTATTGTTTTTTTTATGAAGTTTTTGATTCCCCTTTCTATATAAATAAGTTTAGAGTTTTTTCAAAAATATATTCGACAAATTTTCAGAGCTCAACATTATAAACATGATAACTATAGGCGTTAACGTACAATTACCCAAAAATCTAAATATAAAGGAAATAATATAACATAGAGTGCATCATATACGCTTTTTACCACCAAACTCTCAATTTTCAAATTGAATTAAGCAGACGTTTCACGAATAGAAATCATACGTTAAATCAGCCAAGTCACAAAGTAATAAGGCTTTATTTAATGAAATCTACCAATACATGTGGATAATTACATAAGAAACCTGCAATAATTATTATAATCCCATGGAGGGGCATAGATCCAGAAGTATGAAAGAAAAAACGATTCCTCCTTCTTTTTAACTTTTTTTTCAATAAAATTTCTTTTTATAAATCAAAAATTTGTATTTTTACTGTTAGCACTAATATACTGGCACGTCCAACTTATTATTTTCAAAAAACTGCATTAATTTCAGCAATAAAGTTTAATCAAGCAAAAAAAAAACGTTTAACTACAAAAGCTTCCAAAGCTCTCGATCCTTTTGAGAATTTTAATAAATGAAATGATTTTTTCATAAATAAATATAACGTAATTATCAATACAAAAATAAAATTTAGAAGGTATTTCAAGATTTTTCAATCATTGTACCAAACTAAGGGATCATATATTCAATATTTTATCAAACTTAAATATAAAATAAAATAAAATATTTCAGAAATTTAATTCTAATTGACAATATTTTAAATAAATCCTATTCTTTCAAAAAAACGTATCCTTTGTGAGATTAGTTCGAAAAATAAATCGTTAAATTATCGAAAATATTGTCTTTATTGTTTGTTAATGTTTTTTTCTGAAAAAAAACCCTTACATGTATACCATATTGCTTCTATTCAATTGATGTGGAAATCACACGAATGAGCGAAAAGTATTTTGG
>SGJC01001064.1:0-13618 GCA_009887335.1 Henneguya salminicola
AAATGATTCATCTGAAATTCTATTATTAATCAATTTTTAATTGGAAATAAATTTACAAACATGCGCATATAAATTTAGTCTCTTTTAGTCTCTATTTGCTTAGTTCGAAAAAAAGGTTCCTTAAAAGAGAAATATACGAATATTCATAAAGGGGATTAAGATAAATATACGGATGAATTGGATTGAAAAAAATCGAATAAAGGTCTTCGACTATACTTATGAAAAAAAAACGATGAACACATCTAAACCCTAATAAAACCCCTCAAATTATCGTTCTTTCAAGTGATTTACAAGTTGAAGCTCTGTTTTTTTTAAACATTCTCTACCGATAGAACGTGGTAATCTTTCATTTCATCATTGGTAACGGATTAGTACAAATGCCGTATTGCTAGAATTAAAAAAACTGCTAAATTCGGTAGCAGATCAAGTATTATATTTTGCCTAAAATATTAGAACCAGATTGTCAAACATACATCGGCAATGCGTTTTTTTTTTCTTAAAGTTTAAACACGCAATCACACATTCTCGCTATTTATTATTTTATTGTGTCATATTCTTTAAAAATTTTTTTTTTAAATCCTAGAATTAACTTCTTTTTTTCCGTGTGTATTATTAAAATTTTAACAAAAAAATTGACATTACAATTTTCGATATTTTTAATGATGGTTGAAAATTAATGTGCTGCTAGATGGATATACTTTTTAATAAAATAAAACAATTTTGAATTTGATTTTAGTTGGATTCCCTAGGAGACGCTCGATTGAGATTTGACTGGATTTTTAAAATCGATAAAAATGTAACAATTTTTAATTTTGACAAAACCCGTCCTTTTTTAATATTAAATTAAAAAAAATCCATCCTTCAAAAAGCATTTAATTTTTATGACTAAAAAAGCCAAGAACTCAACAATTATTTTAACCCTTTTTTACAACCAATATATCGTTAATCAATAATATGAAGATAAAATATTATGTTATTTATTTATTGGAAAATTATATTCAGAATATAAGAAATTTATTCGCGTGGTCTGAAATTTATCCGCATGCGCAATCAGAGCGTGAATGAAAACCTACTATCGATATGATGTTGTTGACCTTCCTGTTGGCATTGTAAATTCGAATGACTGCAATGTTATATATTGTGATAGAATTTTAATCGGACCTAATAAAAAAGAACATAGATCCTGCGTGATTTGTGGAGCACTTGAAAATGTTATTTTATGGAATACAAAGCATTCTAAAAGTATTCTCGTTCTCGCAAATGAAAAATCTGTGGCAACAAGAATCAGCTATCATATATCAAGCCAAGTAGCTTGCGGTTATTCAAACGGAGACGTGCGCATCTATAATTTAGTGGAAAATAGCGCACCCTTAGTTCTTAAAGGACATTCTTCGGCCATTTCTGCTCTTGAATTTGACATTGAGCCAAATAGACTTGTGTCTGGTTCATTGGACACATATATAATCATCTGGGATATTTTAAACGAGTGTGGTTTGTATAGATTAAAAGGTCATAACGGTCCTATTACAGCTTGCAAATTTTTAAAAACGTGTAATATTCTCATTACCTCGTATTCTTAATCAATTTATACCTAGATCGAAAGATACCTTCATTAAATTATGGGATCTGGATTCTCAGCATTGTTTCGCTACTTTACAGGGTCATGATTCTGAAGTCTGGGATTTTGTTGTCTTCAATAATGAGACCGGTTTGATAGCCGCAACATCTTCTGATGAACTAAAATTTTGGAAATTAGAGCATCAAACAAAACAATATGATA
Organism: Henneguya salminicola; assembly: GCA_009887335.1. NCBI lineage: Eukaryota > Metazoa > Cnidaria > Myxozoa > Bivalvulida > Myxobolidae > Henneguya > Henneguya salminicola. The sequence continues at coordinate 1,781 of SGJC01001064.1, forward strand.
GAAAACGTGTTCAAAATTCCCAATCCATTAATTTTAAAGTATTTTCTAATTGTTTTGAAGTAGGATATTCCCATTAAATGCTATATGGCCGGATCTATTTTAAAAATGAAAACAGGACGAACTAGAATGCTTAAAATAGATTCAAAGCAAAATTTCCTTTTATGTCTGGTATGTTTTAAAACACTACTTATCAATAAAATATTGACAATCATTCTTTTGTCAAATTCCGCTTATGCGGCGATCATGATTTCTAAAATATTTTTCCGTGCACCTTTTGTGTAAATTATATCTATTTATTTAATACTTAATTCTAAAAATACAGCGGAATGTATCAAATGTCGAATCTTACCCAAATATTTTTTTTTATTTTCAACTAATAAACAATATTTTGAAACAATAAATCACCCCCCCCCCTCCCCGTTTTAACGCAATTTATGACGTGTAGCAATGGCGATTAACATTTTTTTTTCGCCATGGCCTAATTTTAAAAATAGAAACTTTTCGCGTTCTCACCAGAATAGTGAAAAATAAGAAAGATAAACGAATTAAAATATCAATTTCTTTTTTTTCCATTTTCATAATACCCTTAAAAACTCTGGCCATAGTGCAACAGAAGATATTGACCATCAATTCGAAAAATACATAATAAAATGTGAAATTTTAGAATATTTCGCGTTTGCGCAGTTGCTCGCCGGGTATTTTTTTTAATCCTATTTGACATTTTAGTTAAGATGACAATTCAACCAAACTGAACTAAAAATATATATTTTAATCTAAATTTAGAAATAATCTGGGTTCATATTTTATTCACATTCATAAAAAAATATTCAAATTCCTGAATTTTTCAATAGTTTATCTCCTAAATTACTCAATTTTATTTATCACTAGGGTCACCCCTAAATTACTTAACTCGTCAGTCGGTTTTTGCAGTTTTCTGTACAAAATAAAATTTATAAAAAACAACAGAAGAAGAGGGTAAAAAAAAGGCATTTTCCTTGCTTTATAATTTACTTATAACTTTCTATAATTTTTGATCTTATTTCATTTTAATAAAATTAAGATACATTTTTAAATCCGCCACTAAAATAAACGAACAATTATTGATAGCAAACGAATAGTTCTACCATACCATTATATTTAAATTCTGATTACTTTATTATAATTGAAGTTTAACGCATTTTTAAATTGTTAATCTGAAGTAACAGCTGATGGGGGTTAGACTTTAAAAAAATACGAAATATCAATAATATATTTATCAAAAACAACAGCTATTTTAGCTTATACACCTGCTTGCAAGATGTTATTAATTTTTGAAAATAAATAATTTATAAAAAACTGACAATATGAGAAGCGCCTGCTCGGAACGGTAGTGCTATAGAGTAAAAAATCTTCTGCCCATGCTCAAGATATATTTTTGCTAATATTTTAATGCCCCCGAAAAATTGATACATTAATTTATTTTTACATTTTCGATACACGCGAAATTGATCGTGATTATAATAGCTCTTTCTTTCCCATTACTTCCTAACGATAAATATAAAAAAATTCAATTTTATATCATTTTTGACCACTCATTGATAAATATACGTAGGGAAGGTTTGAGGTTTAATTGGTGAAAATTTATTTACTTTTACGGGACAATAGGTACTCTTTTATATTATCGTACTTCTTATTCACTTCGGCATCCTAACATACTTTATAGGTATACCCACCTATTTTAAATGTAATATCTATTAATTTAAATGATCTCAATCATTCGTTTCTGTATAAAAAAAAATGACCCCTAAACATATGATATAAAAAATGATGTAATTTTTGTCGAAAGTTGAATTTGATTGTTATTTCTATCTGTTTTTTAGTTGTCTTATTTATAATTCTTAATTATCTTTCAACTCGTGTATTTTTAGAAATATGAGAACTGTCGACTTGGGTCCCCGTCATATTATATTAAGACAAGAATTATTGGAAGTTTTTGGGATTTGAGGATGGTTCACCCAATAAAAAGAACTTGTGAAAATCGGAGATATAGAAGAAGGTAGTCACGACTCGTCTAAATGGAAGTTTCACTTCATTGACTCGTAGTAATCAGCGAGAAAAAAAATAAATTTTGGTGGAACTAGATTTATGCCTTCTTGTGACTTTAATCCATGGTTCAAACTTTGAAAATCGAAATTTCATCATTAAAAGTACTCAAAAAAATTATAGTAGAATTTGAGTGTTACAGACAGAATTTCTTTAACATGTTATTAATTAAAAACAATCTAAATCATTTCAAAATTTAAAATTAGCTAAAGGCGCCATTTTAGTTGTACGCTGCGCGGGCGCGATTGAGCGTGACATACATAATTGTTTAAATATATTATTAATTAATTAAAAACAATCTAAATCATTTTAAAATTAAAATTAGCCGAAGCCACCATTTAAATTATATGCTGCGCATGCTCTGGGCGATTGAGCGTGACAGACAGACAGTATTTTTTTAATATATTATTAATATTAATTAATTAAAAACAATCTTAATCATTTTTCAAAATTTAAAATGAGTCGAATCCGCCGCCTACGCGCCGCGTATGCGCAGTTGGGTGTGACAGGCAGACAGACAGAATTGCTTTAATATATATAATAATACTAACATATACTCGTTCTATTTAGATGAGGGAGGTTTGAACAATAAATCGACAAAAAAATGGGCATGTTTTTTTATTTCAGTGCCCGCGAGCTGGTATATAAAATGATAGTAAACTAGATTTTTGTATCTTGTGTTTGGAATATAATACATTTTATACATACAACCATACATATGTAAACAAACAATATTGCTTAAACTAATACTAATTTTTTGTATTATTTTTTTTTTAGTTGTGTGTAAAACCCACTTGCCTAACACTACTTATATGTGTGGAAAAAATAATATAGATTAAGTAAAAAGACCTCTACACAATATCGCAAGCAGATTCAAACTCTGCCAGTTGGGATGGGGAATAGCCCGTTAGGAAAAAAAATAAAATATATATTTTACTTAGACAACTGATGGGGGCGCCTGTTGTTTACAGGCAGTGCCATTGGGCAAACCCCGTCCCCCCACCCAGGCTGTAGGAATGAGAAACCATACCATGGGGTTGTTTCTAGAATTTTTTGAATTATAGTTCGTTCTACTAATTTGATAAAAGCATAATCATGGGCAACCAATTTCATCCTCATATGTCGGTTAAATTCTATGGCAGCCAAGTTTGTTGACAGTGACAATATTTTTTTCTACAGGTTATATTTCATTTTGACCAAGTTCGAAGGAACATAAAAAAATATTTTTTTTGTACTTATCATTTTATTACGATGAGATTTTACCCATATAGAACGCTGTCGCCTTTTCAAACACCATCTAAACATTTAATAAATGATTCCATTATAACCCTTTCTTTCACAAATTGATATCATGCTTAATTTTAACAAGACTATTTTGATTTTATTGAAACAATATTCAAATAATTTATAACTCGCTTTTAATGAAAATTTTATCGAGATAAATTAAAGATATCCGAACCTCTTTAAAAAAGGAAAGGGAGGTATTGGTGAATATAACGTCGTTAAAAATAAAGAAATATTTTCTTTAAACCAAAAAAAACCAAATAAACATTGTGTGCTTTTTTTTATTAATTCCGCCGTTCATTTTTGTTCTTCACTATCATTTTGTTGGTTTTTTTTTTGTACTAGGTCTGGATGTGTAAAACCTTACTGGTCTCTTTCGAGAGGGGATTCACGGTCAACCGTCTGCCCATGCAGACGCCAGGTAGGCACCACTGATACGATTCAGCGGTAGTGTGGGGCTCACCCACTAAACATCACCCCCAACCTCTTTCCTCTAGGGACGCCGTAGCACAAGGGTATTGGCTCGCGGGTCCTTTTGTTGGTTATCGCTATAAAGAAAATTACTAAGCAACACGAATTTCTCACCACGATGAGTCCTCGCCTCTCTAACAACACATACATGATCAAACTATAAATAGCTTTCATACACCAAGGAATAAGCACTTACTATCTCACATTAAGGGCATCTCTAAGTATTAATTTGAGTACGTCAGTCAAAGTTGGGTGTGACTAACATTCGTTTATTCTTACCGATCGCACGGGAATCAGGGCTACAATCTATTGGTCTATGATGCCTTTTTTTTTTTACTATTTTAATGAATATTTCCATACACTCTCATGGTCTACTACTGTTCTTTTCATTTTTTGTAGGTTATATTGTAATTTCAACCCCAAGGGTATATAAGCTATTCAATCTTGTGTATGCCATTTCATCAAAGTAATTTTCTTAACTCAACCTTTGTCACAATTTTTCATTTTTTTTTCCATTGTAATAAATGACATGCGTCAATTTTATTATTTTTAACCAAAATTTGGGTTCTTATTTTTTAATTGTATTTGTTTAGATCACCTCTCTGGGTTCCATTGCCCTTTGTTTTTCTCTCTATCCATTACAGATTACCTTATAAGTTTCAAATCTATCGGGGTTATAACTTTATTCTTATAAATCTAAAAAAAGTACAACGGATACTTGTCTTGTGTACTTTGTTTTCTCTTTTCAGTTATTTGATAGATTAAACAGTAGGAATTTTAATGTTGGTATTCTCGGAAGCGAAAATAAAATTATAATTTTTTCCATTTTTTTAATTTTACATATTTTTATGTAACAGGAATATTGATGATTAAAATTTGGTCAGCCTAGTTTTTTTGCATTGATTAAAAAATCGTCATAAATTACAATATCTAGTTTGATATTTTATCTCATCATTTATTTTTTACATGTCTAATTTACATGCGCAATAACTTATTAAATTCTGAGAATAGCATTATTTTAATTAATATCATCCTTGTTCGAGATAGTAATATTTGGTTGAGGTGCCAAACCTTTAAATCTAGGTGGTTAAAAACCAAACACATAAAACTTATTAATTTTCTATACGAAATAACAACTTTTAAATGCTAAAAACTGAAGACATTGCAACGTATTTTCTTTAACTGTCTTGCGTCGCCGCAGTAATTACTCATAAATAAACAATTTTTCAACAACTTTTAAAAATTGGCTCTTCGTAAATTACGTAAAACTAAAAATATTTATCTCATATTTATATGTAATTTGATCCTATGTTGGCACAAATGGTCTCGTTTTTTATTTGGATTTTTATTACCTTTTAGAATAAGAACTCTACTATAGAAATTTTCAAAATTTCTGATTTGGATAAAATGCATGACTCTATGGTTGAAGATGGTTCGGTTGAAACTTCGATATCCCAGATATTTAAACATATTGGAATAATACCGCTGAAATCTATTTGTTCATTTGATATTTCCAGTTATATAAGTTCAGAGTTGGAATTGTGCTTGACATCTACAAATAATAGCATTGAAATAATAAAACTTTTGTTTAATGAACTAGAGAAGGTTGAGTTTAAGAATGTCACATCAATCGCTCATATGGGACATCGTAGTCGTCCAACCTGTGTAGCTATCAATTCTAACTCAATATTTTTTTCTACTGGATCATCAGAAGAAATTAAAATATGGACGATTAAGAATAGAACATGTATCCGCACTATTTCAACTGAACAATGCGCATGCCTTGTGTATTTAAGAGGTGATCGTTATCTATTGGCTGGTATGAAATCTGGTGCAATATATTTGTATGACGCTTCTAATGGAGAAATAATTCAGTGCGTCAATGCTCATTCTGGTAATATATGGGACATTAAATGCATGCCAAATCAAAATGGGTTTGCATCAGCATCTTCTGATAGAACGATCAAATTTTGGGGGTTTGAAAATAACTCTATTACTTTAATAAAAAGTTTGCAACTGGATGAAGATGTTCTATCGATATCATTCAGTCCTGATCAAAAATATATAGCAGCAGCACTTATAGACAGTAATGTGAAGATTTATTTTGAGGATACTCTTAAATTTTATCTTACAATGTATGGCCATAAACTTCCAATAAATTCCATTGATATATCTTCAGATAATGAACTTCTTGTCACAGCTTCAAGTGATAAGAATATAAAAATATGGGGTATGGTTTTTGGTGATTGCCGAAAATCGATATTTGCACATACCTCAGCAATTAATTGCGTGCGATTCGTCACAGAGACACATTATTTTTTTTCCTGTAGTGATGATTGTAGTATAAAATATTGGGATGGGGATAATTTTACTATGATTATGGAATTATCTGGTCACCATGACAAAGTAAATAAATTTGATCTTAGTGCTGATGGCCATATACTCGTTTCTGTTTCAAATGACTTTTCCATACGTGTCTGGGAGCGTTCTGAGGAATTGTTTTTACCTAATGCTGATGACAAAGATGAAGATTTAAATATACCAGGTGTCGTTTCAATAAAAGAAGTTGAACAAGAGGTTTTAGTTCCATGGAAACCATCCCTTGAATCACTAAAAGTTTCTGAAAACTTGGCCGAAGCTATTGATATAATGCAAACCGAGGAAAAGAAAAATCCATCCGATCAACTCCATCCAATATTACATCATCTTAATATGTCACCAAAGGAATATGTTTTGTATGTGTTGTGCAAAACTCCTTCCAACGAACTTGATGTAAGCCTCACTATCCTACCCTACAAATATGTGTTACAACTATTATATTTGATTAAGTATTGGTTAGATAAATCGGTGGAAATAGAACTATGTTGTCGATGTTTAATTTTCCTTTCCAAATTACATTTTTATCAACTATGTAACACTGAAAGTATAAAAAATTTACTTCAAGACCTTTCTTTTTTATCAAAACAGAAACTAACAACAATTAAACAAATGATTGGTTTTAATTTGGCTTCGATGAATCATTTCAGACGACATATTGAATTGGAAAACAATGTAAATATTTTTGAACATGTAAAAAAACCACGAAAAAATAGAAACTAATTATTTATATACATAGACAATATTAGTCTTATTAGATTGATATATTTATCTGTATTTTTTATTTTACTCAGTTGTTGACTAATTTGAATTAATTCAGATCTCATTTTAAGGTCTATTTTACAATGATCACTTAGAATTTCAGAAAGCTGGTCAGATAAAAACCGCGATTCTGAGATCCTAAATGATTCCTTAATTTGCTTTATCAATAAAGCATAAGGAAAATTTTTTATATTTTGTCTGTTTTTAACCAAAATTTCGATAACACCAGCAGTCACAGTTGGATCATTACAGTCTTGAGTGACTTTAAATACTCCCTAAATAAAATATTAAAATATCAAACTATAATATTTTTAAGTTTAAGCATTCTTTGTACCAACTCATATGCCTTTATTCTTTTAGAAGATAGTTCACAAATTTTTATATGTCCTAAATTGGCAATAAAACCATACCAGTATTAAACAGTTCGATATATTCACCTAGTGTTTTTTCCTGAATTTATAAATGAATATATACATCACAATTAAAGGAAGTAATGCCTAAGATTAAATAATTATCCTACTATCAATAGGAGTACTATGTAATTGAACATCGTCGTTATTCCCAGATTTAAACGAAACTACGATAGTTTCTGAGTAAATAAATCTTTGTAAATTAATAAAACCTTGAGAATCAGCTGGTGTTCGATCAAATGTTTTATTTGAACTCGTCGACTCACAGGATCCATTATTTAAAATTTGTGTTGAATTTTCAACTAACTTTGATGAGAAATTATTATTACATTATTGGGAGTTTGAAGAATTGATATTCGACCTTCAATGGGAGCTATGAAATACTAAAATCGTTTCGATTAAACATACAATATTATTATCATGATAAAAAATATCATGTATTATTGAATTTTCTATTTTAACATGGTCAGTTGCTGTGTTTGACTCCCAGTCAATAGACTTTTTGTTTTGAAAATAATATTATACATAAATTTTCCCAGAATCCGTGCCAATAAAAAGACATAATCCGTCTGCATGAAATTTCGTGCAGCTTTGTTTTATTAACAATAGAAGTTACGTAATGGGATCGTCGTTAATTTTAAACGATGTTATTGATGTAAAATCAGTTAACTCCCAAAAATTAAATTGCCCCATTTTGGAGGAACTTGAGAGAATAAGTTCATCAGGATGAAAATTAATACTAGAATAGTAGCCAGTGTTAGGAAAGGAATAAACTATCTTATTCATGATTATATCATAAAGCTTAATAAAATATCAATAATCATACAATTGTATCTCCGTTATCACATGAAATTGCTACCCATGTACCATCAGGACTAATTTTGAGTTGATCACCCTCGACGTTCTCATTGAACTTGAATATATTACAAAAAATATTACATTTAATGTTCGAAACGCATTTCGAATTCTAATATCCCAAACCTGAATATAATAATATGTCAATAAAAACATTACATATTTTCAATTAATATTGATAAATACATAACTAAAAATTAACTGAATTTTTTAGGCTATTAATCATATTATAAAAAGGCAGGTTTTCTTCAATTTAAAAGGTTAAATTTACACACAAACAAGAATAATACAATGTACATCCGTGTTCATTTTTATGCGATGGATACGTTCGCAGACAATCGCACAGAAAATAAAACCTGGTTTACACTTAACAATAGAGTTGGATTCTGCAGAAATTACAAACTATTTTTAGACGCCTGTTCACGTAGACTAAGGTTCAGAAGAAATGTTAAAAATTAAAGTAGGTAGATATTAATTTATCAATATAAATTTTAGAACATAAATCCGTTTTTTAAGGCGTATAAAAAAAGAACAGAATCGTAATGAGAGTATAACAAATATGACAGTAAATCTGGGTATTTCAAATGTTCATGTTAAAATATATTGAAAATGTGAGTTTAATAATATCTTGCAATATTATTTCTCAAAATAAAAATACAACAATTCAATTTTTAAAGATACAACACGTGTTACGTTCTCGCATGCCGAACTAGCGCACATGGCAGAAAATGAACGCCCATTTATTTTACTAATACACGGATAATTAAAATATGGCATAATAGTTCAATTCCGATTATTTTACATAAATCACTGTTTAATATATATATCACCTATTTTATTCATTTATGATTTTTTTTTCAAATTTTAGTTTTTGACGTTCGGAAACTAACGTGTATTTTCGTGTATATGTCAATTTTATAAAATGCACAGCCAAACGTTAGTTATGTGGCAAATAGATGATAAGTTAAGAGGTTTAATTGATAAGATTACAATATTAATGCATATTTTCAGTAATCAGTGTCTACGCGACAGTAGCTGAAAAATCGTTAGCTTTTACACATATAGTTGATGATAAAATATAAAAAAATTAGCTCACAAGCCATATGAAGTTAATTGAAAGAGTCGAGTGAAATTTGAAAGACTATTAAATCCAATTTTTCGATTAACGCGTATGCAACGTTACAATGGAGTTACATCTGAAATAATATTCTGCGAATCTGCACTTGATGAGTTATAAAAGTGTTGAGCATGAAATCGATTTTAGAGAACATTAAAAAATCATAAATTTAAAATATAATTGTAACTTTTCTTATGAGCACAAGTATACCCGACTGTGCAGATCAGGTTGGGTGACATTATTATGAGACCAGGTGATTAATTAAGAAAAACGGTCAAGAGCGTAATCCGGTAGAAAAATTTTGAGGATACATTTTCATATAAAAAAATATATACAATTCAGAATAGAAATATTTGGTCATTCTTCGAAGTTGGTTAAATAAAAATTTGATTTTTTTAACAAATATATCATGTTCAAATTTATAATTTAAATAAAATACTAAAGTATTTATGCAACAAATAGTGAACGGAAGGCAAAAAAGGCGACTAATGCCGACCTCTTGTCTTGACTTTAAAGTTGAAAGGCGAGCATAAATAAAACAAACGAAAAATATAATTGGCAAGGATGTTTCAATCGAAAACCGTGGATTTTTTGATTTTTATAAGTATTAAAATCAGATTTGAATAATACTGATAGGCATTTTTTTTGTTTAAATTGATAAAAGGAATGAGAGAGTTTTTTATTAAAAAATGTTATCCCTTGAGCTGTGCTAAATTACATATTTTAGATTGTAAAAAAATTATATCTCGAATAAGCAATGCAAAAACAATAGAAATAACAGAAAAAAATGGCGACATGATTTTTATTGTATTAATTGATACCGTTAGAACCATTTAACAAAAGGCATAGGCGGCGAGACGTTAGAAATTCAATTCCATTTTTTAATTAAATAAAGTGTTACATATTATACCTTCATTGTTTTATCGTCGGACGTGGTGGCAAATAGTTTTGAAAGTGAATTAACATCGATATTTTTTATTTTACTGGCGTGTCCTTTAATGTCAAATATATCTTTTGGTGGTTATCGATTATTTACATTTATTTTTTTCAACATCTAATATTTTTATAACGCCATTTTCTAATCCCAATGCAACGCTGGTATCATCACTTAAACAAATACAATTTGCACAACATTCCAATCGTTTTTGGATCTATTTAATAGATTAAAAATATACCTTTAAACAGCACGTGGCAACGGTGTTATATAAGCTGAAATATAGATTTTTACTCGAGTAGCCGACAAGATATGGTGAATTTTTACTAAATGTGATAAAATTGAGATCGTTTAGATGATCTGGTAATGTACCTACTGTTAAAAAAAATTTTACATATTTTTTTACATATATCCATTATTCATTAATCTGCTTAAATAAATCATACATTATATTCAGGCGGTCTCTATTTAATCCCAGACGCCAAATTGAATCTCGAATTTATCGCCTGTTCTTTTTTATTTATTTTAATTTATGGAATAAAAAAAACAATTAATTTAAAAAATAATCGTGTTGGCGCTTTGATTATTTATGTATACCCTTCTCCTTTTATGACTTTTTATATTTTCACTGATTTTCGTAGCAATAATAAAATTCGAACAAATATATTTAAATAATTTGAAACATATACTAGTTCCTCAAAATATTTAAAAGTGATAAAATATGCTTCATTGTATTATGCTCGTGATATTCCGGATCAATGGAGCAACTTAAGCTTCAATCTTTAGCATTTTTATACTGTTTATTTTATGTAAAAAAATGGTGGTTTTAGAATAATAAATGTAGGAGATAGTTTTCTATCAATTAATAACTGCTGCTTAAATACGCTATTAATTGTGTATTTCTATAAATGTAAAAATTATAAACAATAATAATGTTCGGAGATATGAATCGCGAATAATTATTCATGGCTAAATCCGAGTATAGTGCCGCCAATTTTTTTTTATATTATTGTATGTATTTTTACTTTGTTTAAAATATTTTACCATTTTTGCGGATGGGATCGCACGGGAAGATGTATAAAATTCATGCCCGTGTTTTTAAACAGAGACTGCGCAGTATGGAATATAATGAAGTTGCTAGATATAATTCAAATTTGTTTAAGCCAAGAAAATACTATCAGGTACCTCAGGTCACAAAATTTATTATCGACAGAACAGAAGTGCAAAAAATGTAGGAATGAAATGATCTTGTCCTCAACTGCAGATACAAAATCACCGGATGGTCAAATTTGGCGGTACTATAAAAAGAAATGCGGCCAAACAAGGTCCATTAGGCATGGATCCTTTTTTAAATCATCAAAATTAAGTTTGTGACAAATATTACTCCTAATACACCTTTGGGCAAAACAATATCCCAAAAATCTTATTGTTGAAGATTTTGATTTTGATAAGCAGACTATTACTGATTGGTCAAGGTTCTGCAGGGATCTCTGTATGGAGTATTTTATTGTGGGGGGCTACACGGCAATCGGCGGACCAAACTCAAT
>SGJC01001067.1:0-11291 GCA_009887335.1 Henneguya salminicola
GGTCACTTAGATAAGCGAGAGTCGAACGCACTCCAAATGTCATTTTTCTTATAGTACAAGGCCAAAATATAGCAATTATATTAGCATAAACGGACAAATCTTTTTTTGATTCAAGAGCTATAGTTTGAAAATAAGTGAACACAAAAATTTTCTTTGTTGTCTGCAAAATATAGCTTCAATTTTGGAGCAGGACAAAGATTTCCCTATTTTGATTAGCAATGTAAAACTAATCCCTCAAATTAGGAATTTTATTATTTATATCCATAAAAACTAAAGTGTCTGCATCGCTGCGGTTCATTCTTAAATCCAGGCAAGAAGTATTTTCTCAACTAAAGTCAATGATAAGATGAGCAATAGCCCGAAAATGCAAAGCCGATTATGGGCAAAGAATGACTCGATCTTGCCGAACGATAGTAAATAGAATCGAAAGAATTATATCGAAAGGGGAACATTACTTCGAAACTGAAAATAAGAATAAATCTATTTTTAAATGTTTAATTTGATAATTTTCACATAAAAGACTTCTTTTCCAAATTAAATATTGATCAGTAATATTTGGCTACTTGAATGCAATTTTATCAATTTCTATGTTTTAGCCGATTCACACAGAAATAACAAAACTGTTAGTTTTATCTTTCAAGTGCCTTTTTTTTCTCCAAAAAGATTCTTATCGTTTTGATATGGTGTTCTGGATTCCATATTCTAGAATCCTATCCTGCCATCGAATTAATATAAAACATCTTGAAAAAAATTAGTGCTGAAGTTTCTTTTTGCATCACTGATTGCATAAATAAAATAGGATCAAGAATATCGGAATTATGAACCTCAGTTAATAACTGAGTGAGGGACCATATTTGGTTCATTGCACATTCTGGCATCTTGATCCCCATGCATTTACGACAAATAGCTTGCTTTAAGTAGAAGTAACATAGATTATTTTTGAAACGAGAAACTCATGATTTTTTGCATTAATTTGTTCATTTTCGCAATTTAATGTGATTTTGGAGGCGTCGATTTTTATTCCATGACAAAGATTATTTCGTGGAACAAATTACTGTAAATGTGTTTATTCTGTCGGGCCAAACGAGCATAGACATAAGGAACATATGAAGAAGTACTTACATATACATAATATTTAACCGCGTGGAATATGGTTACGAGGATGCTCGAGAAATGTAGAGCCATCTTAATGCAGTTGAAGAAAACATTCATCATTAACCAAAATCATTATTTTTTGATATTGTCGGGGAATTAAACCAGTTAATACCTTTGTGAAAATAGATTTATATTTGGGATATTTTGCGAGAGAGCTATTGTGATTGAACAGATAATGTTGATAAGCATATGACTTCAAATATCACATATGTTTGCATATACAGCTCTGACTTTAATTTTATATTTAATGGCATATTTTATATTCTTCGTTCCTCGGTTATAGAATTTTATAAAAAATTGTTGAGAATATAAATTTATTTTTGCTGATTTTTCTGGTTTTAATTGATTTTTGAAATCCTAAGGTTCAATGTCCATATTATTCTTTTAAGTCATCCCATTAATATTTGTAAAACTATGAAAATCTTTTTATTTAATTACTTTTTGACTTTAAATCAATTTTCCAACACTTGGCTGACTTTTGTATTTTCTGCATCCACAATATTTAAAATTCTTACATAATTCGTTAAATTGGACACAAAATTGTAACTAAACGGCCAGAAAAGTTGTAATAATTTTGCGGACTTATTTTTACACAACATAAATTTATACTTCTAAATTGACCTTAAATCAAGGAAAATATTTTGCTCAACCTTTGTAAAACATGGTATTTATTAATTTTTGTTTACTAAATTTTCAAATTTAATTGACAGTTATGTTTTATTTGTTGAAATATAATAAAACATATTAAAATATTCTATTAAAATAAATAGTTTAGAAATATAATTAAATATCTCCGAGCCTCAACAAATTGTTAATATTCCCATATTTATAAAACAAAATTGTATCAAAAATAATATTTTTAATAGGTATTTAAGATTATTCTGTTTCAAAATGGGGGGAGTTACCTTTTTTTTAAGAAGGAACTAAAGACCACTGGCCACATGTTTACTTATGAAGAGAAAATAGTATAAAAATTATCATTGCATATTCACATGTAGATTCTTATTCATCTAGCAGTATGGGTGAGACTTTTAAATATAAATAATTAATATTAATATATAAACAATAAATATATGCACTTGTCCTGGACCTAAGCTTGCAGTTATTTTAATTTTGTATGAGTCAAAATATTTGTTAAGGTTAAATAATGAGAAAATAAATGCCAGGAAGGAAAATTCACAATAGAAACTGGCAATACCATATAGACTACAAAATTATTTATTTCAAGATCGAGTTACCCTACCCCATGGGCTTCTGTTCTTGGAGTAAATTTTGGAATCTGTTTGATTAAACTCTAAGTGGAATTTTTAAAAAATAACGAAAGATTTTTTTTACTAATAGCTAAAACAAAATTCTAAGAAAGACCCAGGGCTATATTTCCAATAAAGCGTTTTAAATATGAAAAATAAAAAAGATAACATTGAGACGCTCCAGACCGTAAACCAGGAAAATCTCTCGTAAAAATAGTGCACAAGTGACCAAAGAAAGAATATTCCTTAAATTAATGAAGAAGACTATTTTTAAAATTCTGATTGCAAAAAATACCGTTATCCACAACCAAAGGGCATATAAGAGGCTAATTTAAAAAAATGCATAAAAATTAGTTAAACTGTTTAAAATATTTGAAGGACCTATAAAAAGAAAATTAAAAAAAATATTTATCTGTGGTTAGGTTTGAGTAGTGAAACCGTATCGCCGTTATAAATAGAGGATGAATTAATTGCCAAACAAAACTTATTTCTACAATTATTCTTATAAAAAATCTTACGATTAAGCACCATGTTTGTATGTTTTCAGTAAAATGTCTTCCATTAAGAGTTTCTTATTTCACAAATAAAAATATTTTATAGGCATCTACGGTATCCGGTGGATTTAATTTAGCGTAGCGTTTCTCACCAAAAAGTGTGAAACTGAGCATTGAGTGTTTTTCATATTTTTCAAAAGAGATTTAATTTAAAAAAATAAAGAGTTATATTTCCTTCGATTAATGCTGCAGTAGGAGGAAGGTTGGATTCAGCTCGTAGAGTGTCAAAGGTAGCTGAGAGAAAATTGTAAAAATAATATGTGGGCCTAATCAATGATATACTGTAGCGGGGACACTCATTTGGTTGAATACCTAATTGTTCTTCCATGTGTAGAAGAATCTGGGTCAAGACACTTTTAATGAGCTAAATCTTAATCCAGGCAGGGCTATTTTTATTAGTTATAAAGAGTTTCATTTAATATAGCTTTTTAATGCCTAGTACTTTTAGCGTGTTTGACAAATGTGGTTAAATCAAGGGTGGAAATAAAGGAAGCCTTAATAGGTGAATTCCTAGGCGATATTAATTTTATTGTTTCTTAGTAAAAAAATTATAGTTAACAAGCTTGTTATTATTATTCAATGCGAAAATGCCACGATTAAAAAAGTTAAAGTTAATCCGTTTTACGATATATTCTTGATTTAACTAACTTAGCCTAGCATTAAGGAATTTAGGACAGCCTGATTAAATCGCGATATCAACCGCATATTGATGACCTGGTAAATAAGCCGCTTTAGATATGTTCCGCTTATCCCCTCAACGCCGGTAAGAATATCATTAAAAAAATACAAAAGAGTGAATAAAAGTGGGCAACAATGTATTATTCCCTTTTCCAAATTAAAGGAAAGAGTAAAAAAAATAATTCCATGTATTTTAGCTCACGGAAGAAAGTTCCGTGCAACGCCTCAATTAGCCTTATAAGTTTGAATCAGTAACTGTTCAAATTAACCCTTTAAAAGAAAATTATGAGAAAAGCAATCGACAGGCTCATTAAAATCTTTAAAATTAGCCAGTGCATTTTTTCCCGTTATGATAGGCCTGTTACTAATCTCATAGAAGGCCACACCCAGTCCTATACTCTTCTCACTATGTCTAGATCCCACTTACTTCCTAATATTTGTATCCTTAAAGGTTAAGATTAAACCATCATAAACAACAGATGGTTATACTTGCAGGCAGGTGTTTACAAGCGAGCTAACCAAGTAGATATCCAGAGAGGATATCCCCCTTTGGCGGGGAAATGGATGGGGTATGTTTATTGCGGCTTAATTTAACATAGATAGGACATATTCGATTCCCTCTATAAATTTAAGGAATTTAAAAAGGAAGAAGGTGAAAGACAAGTGAGATTTGTATTCTTCAATTAAATATGTTTTAGAAATTTCACAAGGGGCACCAACTTCCCCCTGAGATTTAACCGAGCCTTATATATTAATCGAGATAAAAACTTGGTCAGGTTTAAGAGGCACATGCGAGGGATCTATAGGAATAATAAAGAGGTAAGATTATTGGAATAAAGTTTTCCCAAACCAATTTTTCATTAGTAAAATTCACGACCGACTCTTGAGACATAGAGTGTTTGAACAAGGTCTTATAAATTTTATTTATTTGTCCCCTTTCCTGCTGTCTCAATAATATTAAGGAATTTTCTATCACATATTGGGCCAATTTCATTTAATGCGTTCTCATGTCAGCGTAAGGCTCTTTCTGAGAGGATCCTTTAATTTTTAAAAATCTTAAGGTTGGGATTGTTAATTTTTTAAATTTGTTTGAAAAAGCTTGTTGGGGTTATTAACCAGCGTTAACATTTTATTTTGCAGCAATGTCTTTTAGTTACGCGTAACCGTGTTGATTGGCCTCTATGTGCGTTAACACACGCAGATTATAAAAACAATATTTTTATTTTATGCGAAGTCCCGCCGAACGCCTACACCGTTAAAAGAAGAGAGTTTAATATATTTTCAGCTTGTACTAAAAAATCAAAAGAGTTTCGTTATTAGAACCGAGTTCCGTTTTGTAAAAAAACACTACTGAAAAACATAATAAATAGGTTGAAATACAATATTTATATCATAAGAATATATACTAAGAGGTTTGTGAGACGAAAGGATTTTCTATCGGTTGCATATTTTCACTTGGACAAATAGTTACGATTGCAGATCCTCTGCAAATTACAAGACCAAGAGAGCGTTGTTGATCTGTTATTTTGAGAGGATCTTCAGGATCTAAAAGTATTATATGCTGTATTTACCTCTTAAAAATTCAATTGTATCATCAAGTACTAGGTTAATAAGGGTATCGGTTCCTTGAACTGTCCCTTCAACTGTATTTATGATCACAAAATAGAAACCTTCACGACCACCATTAAATTTAACATGAACTTTTTTCCCTATAAATTTATTCATGTCAATAATAGTGTCTTTTTTCCTTTTTTCCTATTTTTTAAAAGGAAAAGATACTGCCATTTAATTTGCTTAAAATATTAGTCGTTGATTTTCGGGAAATTTCAAGTGTAATGGCTAATGGAAATTCGGTCGCTTTACTTTAAGGTAAGCAAACATTATGAGAAGCGATTCTTTGATTATATTAATGGGGATGTAGTAGTTATTAATTAAATTCTGCACCCAACCGCATGATATACTGTGCCAATTCGACTCAGCCTAAGTCGTACGATTCTGAAAATACATTTATTTTTTCGAGCTTTAAGAAAATATAGACATTTTAATTTACATTAATACACACCGACCAAGAGCAAGAGTAATTTACGTTTTTCCAATTTATATATTGTTGTTGTAATATATATCAGAAAGATTAAAACTTTTATATATTTCTGCTATTATTGATGATAATTTCTTTTATTTTCATTTATATGAATTTACTTTATGAATTTTGATTCCTTTAAAAATTTTTCATTTCCGAAAATGGCTTTATTGATTTTCGCCATTCCTCGCGATATTGCCATAAATCGTTCTAGTTCCATGTATACTGTAAATCTTAATTGATAAACAAATAATTCGCATCTATTTGTTAAATTTAAAATGGGATTGAATCTTACAATATCTCCCCCCCGATATCTTTCAATGCACACGTGTACAATTGTTTTTTAAAATGTCATCGAAAAATACAGTTTTATAAATTAAAAATTTTTTGATATTTTACTTGAACGTAATTATTTTCGCATTAGAGCACACAATTTACAAGATCGAGAATATTTAAAATGTTCTTTAAAGGGATGCCAACAATCAGGAAAAAGCATTAAATAATATTCCAGTGCCTTTAACGCCACATATTCCTTAAATGATTTACCCCCCATTTAATTTAATTATAAATAACGATAAAAAATCAATTCTGGAAAGATGGTTAAACTTGTATTTTTTACAATAGTCTACATTTGAAATATTAACAATTTTCATATAGTCACACAAAGAAGAATAACCTTGAATTTTATAGGGCGCATAATCTATGAATAATTGAGTGTTATTCATTTCACATATAGCCTTAAATTATTAAGTTATAGTACACGTTCCCACAAACTATGGTTCTGTGACAAAAGGAGACTGGCCGAGATATTTATTAGAGACTGCCTATTCATTACGACCGTCTAAAATATTAATGATACATAAAAAGATTTGATATTTTTTTAATATATCTAGTGGCGCTCGAGATTTAAAATTTTATAAATATTGCCTGCATATGATAAAAGAATACCCACTCCAATTATAATACAAGGAAATGCGACGAGATGGTTATAATAGAGGTTTTGTTTTCCTAACTATCTTTTTTCTTATATTGAGATAATTAATTACAAGATTGTTTTTTTTTACAGAAAAAATATTACCGCCTATAAAATGTATATTAGGGAGTGAAGTAGATAAAGTTAATTGGAGACCAGACTAATAGCCTCTAACGGAAGCATTGCTTTTGTTAGATTCATATATTCTAAAATGGTAACTTAATTGAATGCGAAAGTGTATAAGTTTAAATATCACCTTCATAATATATTAAGCATTTTAGTTTTGATAAATAAAGTAAAGTAGAATTTTATTCAAACAAATGTTTCACGAATAAAGTATTAATTTTTGAAAGAAATAAAAGACATCCAATTCATACACCCAAACCAATACTTTCTGCTCAAGAATAAGAGAAATAGAGGTGCTATAAATTTAAACATTATTAAAGCTTTATGAACATAGCCTTTGAAATCTATAGGAGTTAAACTTTTGTGTCGGAGACAGTCGATGTTAGAAATACAAAAGAAAAATTCTTAAATTAGAAATTGGTGAATTAAGGAGTGTCTCTTTCTTTTGGAATATATTACATAAATATATAGACTGTACTTTTATATCTATCCTCGTTACCTTGCTAAGTGTATAATTATTGTGGATTGCAATAAAGAAGGGGTTCTTTATACTCCCAGTATTGACTTATTACTTTCAGTGGAAAGAAGTATTTGTATTATTCGTTTTTTCTTAAGGTTTAGGTCATTCTAAAATATATTTGGAGCTCAAAAGCAAGATTATATATTATGATATAGTGGTATTAATGTGAATATATTATGACTTTCCAGAGAGCATGTAGCATGGATGTTATATTATTTTTAACTAATTGCTTTACAAAAATTGAAATAATTTTAAGTTTAAAAAAATACCAAAGAAATAATTATTAATAAAATTAAATACTGTTAATCTTGATTCTTGATTTCGACATTTTTACAAGGATTTCTAAGATAAAAATGTAAACTAGTGTTGATAATAATCAAAACAGATTTTGAGCTTACTTCAAAAATACCTTTGGGATAAGATATGAAACAGGAGTGTAGAATGAATACTTAAAAAACGATGATGAAATTAACAAAAATTCTAAAAGGCACTTGAAAAGGTATAACTATTGTTAAAATGATTGTTTTATGTCGCTCAAATCTACACATTTTTTTTTCAAATGATCAAACAGACACTATAGTAGCAACCGATTTTGCAACAACTGTGTCGCGTATTATATTTAAATTAGTCTCGCATATTTGTTGGATTGATAAAAAGCCGCACATTTTCCAATTTTTTATTTTAAATTAAAAAAGCAATTATAAAAATCATTCCCACGATTTCAGAAAAATGGGATTAGATGGATCTGCGATCTAGGCAAATCGCCACATGAAATATCCAATTTTTTTGTTATTCTTCGCACAACACTTTTGAACTTGGGGCAAAAATTACAAAAGGCTCGACTTGGTAAAAAAAAATGAGGAACCGGACGAATAATTCCTACTGAAGACAACTTTAGAAAAGCTATTCAATCTCTAAAAGAAAATTTTACTTTGAGCCCAAACGCTATTATTTAAAAGATTCAAATTAAAATAAGTAAGACCACAGTATGGGGGACGGTTATTTCTTTCCACGTGACGCTAAAAAAAATCAGATCCGTGCTCGCTAGTAGAATTTGGGCGGCAGTTAAGGCCGAAAGAAAGTTATTTTAAACTCTATTTGCTTAGTATTCATGGATTAAGTAAAAGAAGTGAAACGCCCAATCTACATGGGCCATCAGAAGAGGGACAAATATTTAATGATATTGGCGCTAAATTGTATAAACTTTGTGCATTGTGACGCAATATTCACAGCTAAAAAGACTATCCGTTTCTAACCATTTGTACGGTACTTTATCTTATTTTGGAAGAAGAAAGATATACTAGTGTAATAAAAATGTAGGATTTAACCAAGGTAATCTTACCTTCTAGAACTAATTTTCTTACACCTTTAAGTATTTTCCTTAGTATTCTTATTTTATGAACCAACGCGCTATTTTTTTCTTTCAGATTAAGTCAAAATAAGACGTAATGGCGCAATTGGAACAATTAATAATCTGATTCCGAGAATAAGCTATGCGAGCAGATTGGTTTATGGGGAACAACTGCGAAGATATTTCCAGCATTCAGAGCAACCTGCAATAAATGCTTGCAGGGATGAACCCTTGGTTGAAATTAGACTTTGATGCAATATTAAGATTCTTTAATATTATTATTTTATTGTAGAAAGCATAAAAAATGAATATTTTATATTAAAATCAAATTTTTGTATGTCTTGACCAATTTGATTGTAGTTTGCTAGCAATTTAGATGTAAACCTCGCCATGAATGCATCGCAAATCGGATTTCCACAAATTTCGAGTCCCTTTTAAATGTAAAACTCAAAAAATTAATTAAAATCGATTATATATATAAAATAAAAGGAAGATATTAAATTACAATATCTCTACCTACCTGTTTAATGAGAGTTATTAAAAATTCTTGTTTATTCTGCTTTCTACTATTTTCGTCTTTTTAAGCAGTTTGATTCAAGTATACTTTTTTAAAAGTTGTTTCAATTTGGATTACATTTAAAAAAATTTTCAGATTTAGGTGGCCCTGTTTAGTTTTTATTTTAAGGATTTTTACTAAATAATTAAAGTGATTTTACAAATTAAGAAGTTTTGTGTTCATTCGTTTTTAAAATTTAAGAAGTATTGAATGCAATATTTCAAAAAATATTAAGATCTTATTGCTATAAACCAAAAAATTACGCATAAAAAAACGGGAGCTTGACCTCTAACGTTCTGCCGCCGATCTGTGGGAAAGACGACTGTACGTGGGGGAAAGGGCCATCTCAGTCATTACGTAATCAATTTAATAACGTTGACTACCTTATTTCATATTTTATTTAAAATAGTATACCATTGCGTGACTCTAAAATATTCGGCTGTGTCAACTGGATAACTCGACTGTTTTGGATGCGATGCCAGCAGAGGAAATAGGAATGGATGAGGTTAATTTTATTTTTTGTATAAATATTAACTTTCCTGTCTTGAAATCTTTTAGGTTGCACACTAGGGGTGTATATTCTTCAATAGTTCGAAATATATAATCAATTTGGAATCGATACTTTGAAAAATACCCTTTTTAAATATAAACATATATCAAACACACGCGTGCTCGGATCAAATTTTGACTGGAGGGGGGATTATCAGATCAATGACCCAAATATATTAAAACAATTCTAAACATCATTTAATAGGAAACTAAATTATTCAAGATATTTATTTTAATCTAAGTAAACCTCAGCGCTAATAAATTTTCTGTGTTGTATCGAATACATATAATATTGTGCAGCGACTATTCCGCAAAACAGCAATTTGCTAAATATTATTCCCCAAACATGGTGAATATTTTATTTAATAATATATTTTTAATTTTTTAAACACTTTAAAAGCGATATAGTAAAACTAAGCAAAAATTGATTGAATGACTATTTATTTGCTGTGCCAATCCCATTTTGTATAAAATATATTCTGATCATTGTAATGAGCGATGTATTTGCCACTAACTAAATATAAAACTCACGTTATATAGTATGACACATGTAAGAACTCCCCTAGCACATTTTATTTCGCTGTTCATACAAATATATTTGATTTTTTTACATATTAGTTCGATATGTAGTGTCTCAGAAAGTTCCCACATCTCCTTCAAAGTTAAATAAATAAAAATCAAATAAAAAAAGATTTTAAATAACTAAATTTATTCAAAAAGGTATCACCCTTACGGCAGTATATATTATGAATGTGAAGTCGAAAGTTTTCAAATCGTTATAGTTTTAGTCCTGGCTTTAGTTGTGTTTAGGGTTTCTCCTAAAATGTTTCTTGTATTTTTTATTATATTTTTTTGACTCGATATTTAATACTTTTAAATGCCATATTATAATTTAAAAATCCCCTGTGGTTTTTAATTTACAAGGGGAATAAGATAATGATAAATTAATCCTCTCCATTTTATCATAAAAATTATATATTAAAATAAATACGGTGACAGGCTATTTAACATTATTTAATATAAAATCGAATATTTGCCTAATAGCCTGGAATTAGGGAATGGTAAATAAAGCAGTTTTGCTCACCGTCGACAACGAACGAGGTTGAAAGTTGAAGCTAAATTTTTATAAAATTTAATTGGGTTTGAAATCATTTTTATTGTCTTCTCTCTAATTCTATTAGCATTTGGTAACTCTAACATTACGTTGTAGAATTGTTGAGCTTTATAGTTAAATCGTGGTGTGAAAAACAATTTCGATAAAAATGTATACCCTGTTTTTATTGCTGCTAATAATTTTATGTTATTATTTATATTATTGTAAACCGTGTCATATCTAAAACATAACCTTGCTATGAGATAGTTGTCTGCATAATAATCCCCCCCTCTTTTTATAACGTAACATAAAAACTAACATCTGGTTGATAAAAATCATCTTAACTAGGAAATGATAAATACATGTTCCTCGAGGAACATAATCCGACCCACGCCAACCTAGTTTT